>CM040470.1:19064090-19088701 GCA_022758105.1 Pangasianodon gigas | reverse complement strand
TGCTACAGGTTTCTGTAGGTTGTTACAGGCTGCTACAGGTTGTTACAGGTTGTTACAGGCTGCTACAGGTTGTTACAGGCTGCTACAGGTTTCTGTAGGTTGTTACAGGCTGCTACAGGTTGTTACAGGTTGTTACAGGCTGCTACAGGTTTCTGTACGTTGTTACAGGCTGCTACAGGTTGTTACAGGTTGCTACAAGTTGTTACAGATTGTTACTGGCAGGACAAACCGCAGTGCAAACAGAGATTTTAGATGAGATTGAGGTCTTGCTGACTTTGTACTCAAGTTTAACCTAAAGCAGTAGTTCTGCGTCCTCGTCAGTCCTCACACATTAATCCTTGTGTTCATCATTTTTTGTTTTAAAACTCTGCTGGTGTTTTTCTCGCTCAATACGCATGCTATTAACATTACTCCTGAGGCGTTTGACATAACAGTATGACGTACTATCGCCACCTACAGGGCTGGCATGCTCTTGTTTTGCGTTTTCATGTAGGTAAGATATTTTCGAAAATTTTGTTCATATGGATGGAATTTTATTGAAAACTGGTCTGGCCTGGTAAAAACTATGTTTCCAAAAATACCTGTACATGTGTATGCTCGAGGCCTTAGACTGACTTGTGTGTAAACACAGCTAATGTATTTGAGTCAGACCATAAACACAACTATATATGGACTTGTTTTATGCAAACGGTCTTTGTAAATGTTTCACTTTAATCAGGTTTTGTATATAAAATGAGAATATGGCTAATTTGTACATGTAAACACGGCTAGAGTTGTTGTCTCAGACTGTCTCATAGCTGTGAACAATTGTGTTTAAAATTCTCAATCTGTCTTCTCTTTAGCTCAATATAAACAATCCTGATGGAAACAGAGGAACCCCCCCCCCCGAAACTCGAGTCTCTTCCTGATGTCAGGTGTGTGTGTGTGTGTGTGTGCAGGTGGAAGAAAAGAAAGAGTTAAACCTGTCCAGCCTGAATGCCTGTTGATCTTTAGTCATGCTGTCATGAGAGGTGCCTTGCCTGAAGCTCTGAGATCTCTCCTCTTCCTCATCTTCTTCTTCTTCTATCTCTCCATTTTGGACATTGTTCTCCTCTAGCTCGTCCTCTCCTGCTCCTTTCATGGCAGACCAGGTCCATTTGGCCCACTGCACGGGCGACAGCCACGACATCTCTTCTTAACAACACACACACGTCTTCACAGATCTGCAGCCGAGCTCGTCTCTCTCTCTCTTTCTCTTTTTTCTCTTAGCCTCTCTCTATCCTCCTACGTCCTTGGGTCGTGTTTCATCGCATTTTCTTGCTTCTTAAAATTTCCGTCCTCTTATTTTAAGCTTGCTCACCCTCTATTTGTCTTTCTCTCTCTCTCTCTCTCCTTCTTGAGATGTGTTTCTCCAGCAGCAGGAAACTTCACGTGGCACTCGAATCACGTTTCATGCCACTTTCTTCTTCTCAAGACGTTTGTTTTCTTCTTTTGATGTCAAGCCCTTGCTCACTCTCTCACTCACACACACTTGTTCTATCTCTTTCATTCTAACACATTCTCTTGTTTTCTTTATCTTCCTAAAGACGCTGAAACTCTTCAGGCTGTTTGTTCTCCACGGACGGTTACAGCTTCTTCCTCTTTTTCTGTCAGCTTCCTCAATCTCCGTCTCTCTCTCTTTCTCTCTCTCTCTCTGTTCTCTAAACTCAGAATACCACAGCACTGATCAGCTGTCTCACTCTCCCTCCCTCTTTCCCCTCTAGGGTTGGATCGGACTATTTAGGAGAAAAGGACGGGGGGGAAACCGGAGATTTTCCGTTCGAAAGGTTTGAAAAAAAAAAGGCTCTTTTTTTCAGCCTGGCTGGTTTAGCAGCCCACCCCCAATTTTCTCATCATGAATGGTACGGTCCTAGTCAGGCAGACCTTGGGCAGTGTCAATCAAAATGCAAAAAAGGGGGAACCAACACAGCGTGAGAAAGTGTGTGTCAGAGATACAAACCGAGAGAATGTGAGAGACACTTTATTTGTGTGTGTGTGTGTGTGTGTGTGTGTCCATGGTTACAGCAGAGAGGCTGTGGAATTCAAATCCTCCTCACTGGGTTCCCCATTAACCATCCCCAAACCAGAATGCTCACACACACATTCACACACACACAAGTACCTGTTCAGCATGGCTTTTAGTGCTCTGCCTGAGGCAATCTCTGTTCTCATCAAGCCAGCGACTTCACAACCCCCGCCCAGGGCTGAGTGAGCATTTCCCATACATATGCCCCTATTTCCCATCATCCACAGTGACAAAACAAACAGCAATGCAAAGTGCACAGACAACAAAATGTTTAGGACCAAGAGAACTTAATGGGGTTCAAGAGCACAATGATTTAAATGAGTGTGGAAACTTAAAAGGGGTTTATGGACAACTGTACGTGGGTAAAGCGCGGTAGCGAGAAGACCAAGAAAATATGATTTAGTTAAGAAAAAAGTGATCCTAATGATGTTTAGGAATAAACCAATTGAGAAAGTGCTATTATAAGAATCGATGATGGTTGGTGATCGAGGCCAACACGAAGCAGATTTATTGTTACCACCTTAAAGTTGGTTATTTTCCTATATCAGCATGCCTGAAGTGGTTTATTCCTTTTACACCACAGCAATTTGTCACTGATTACAATTTGGTACTTTTTAAAGAACAGCAGTGCGTCCTCACAGCCTGGCCCCTCCCTCTTCCTCGTCACAAGCATTGTACTTTTTATCCGTTTATAGTCATGTTTAAAATCTGTCAAACAAGTTCTTGTTATCACTTACATTAAAGCGGCCATAAACAGTCATTCCATCACCGGCCTCTCTTTTTCTTGAAGTTAATAAGACAAAAAAAGCAGCTTATCGTGTTACTAAGAAAACATAAAGCATAAACCTCTCTGTCTTGAAGACTTCCATGTGTCAGAAAACATAAATTTACAGCCTTACCTCTGACTGTTACAAAGCACTGACACTGGAGGCTCCTTACAAAAATGCTACCTAAATGTCTTCTCAAAGGGAAAACTTCACAATATCAATGATTATACATGTTTTTAATCCATGTAATGCAAACAAGACGTATTACAACGAGTGATTATATAAACCTTGCAGCCGGATCTCCTGTCAATGCTGCTGTTGTAGAAAACTAATCAACACCGTCCGACCAATCAGAATTGAGGATTCAAAAGCATTGACCTATAAGCTGCAATATTCATTGTGCATCATATTGTAAAGCCCATTGCGTGTGTACTTCCCATAATTCTGTTCAACAAAGTGTAAAAACCTTTGCCCTTTAGCCACCACTGCTGCAATGAACATTTTCTTTATTATTCTGATTAACATTAGTATTAATAAATAGAACTGAGTTCATGCTTTTACCACAGGAAGGTGAACACACAACACATTCATCATTCAAGTAGTTCATGTCAGATGAATAATGTTGCCTAACAACTGAGAAATATGAACTGCTAACAGTTAGCTAGCAAGTAGCCATATTAAGTAGTTTATATGAAGAGTGTAAAGACAGAGAGTCGAACAAGACAGAACAGTCAAGAATATTAACATTTCCCTTAGATATGTTGGTAAAGATGCTATATAGCTATAATAACATCTTAATTACACGTAGCATCAACTGCTAACTGACTTCAGCTCTGACAGAAACGCTTTTTTGTCGTTTGAATTATACCACAAATGTGAGCAGTCCATGTGAAAATTTCTAGCAGACACAGTGAATAGACAACTGTATCTGAGCAATTATTTTGGTTACATTAAGCTTAACATCACCTAACAGTTAGCTAGGTGTTTCTCAGCACTCTCTTTGCTAACTAACTAACTAATGCTAACTATGGGAAAGATTTCATCTTTGTATAATGATATTGTAAACCATGATAAAGGATCAGGAAATTATTGATATTAAATATGAAAATGTAATGTTTTGCCTATAACTGAGGAATTATGACCGAGAACAATACAGCGTCTCTGTTCTGTCAGAGACACAGCAGACTACATTCTCCAGCCCGAATAAACATGCTAAAAATAAAGCACGTGTGTGTTGGTGGCTGTTGCTATGCTCAGCAGCACAAACAAACCCATCACACACTGAACACTGACATGCTGCATCTCTAATGAGCACTCAGATGGGTCAAACGGGAAAATAGATCACTGCCAGTAGCTTTGTGTGCTTATGTAACGGTGTGTCATCAGACTGCAGCTGAGCAGTGGAGTGTGAGAAACAGACATTTCATACTCTGGAAAATGTTGGATGATATTTCACTGTATCGTGCTGTTTTTTAAAAAATGTGATTTTTGCAGAAGTGTTTCAATCTTTGGAAGGATCTCAGTGGATGGCTGCCATTAGTTGGTTTTAATGCGAATGTGAAGTGTGTGGGTGGGTGTGTGTGTGTGTGTGTGTGTGTGTGTGTGTAAGTGTGTGAGCACATTCTCTGAGAAATTAAACCCGGTTAAGCCGATATTACCCGATTAACTGACAAATGACAGTGTCTAGACTGGAAGTGATGTGACATAGTGAGTTTGTAAGCCTGCTGTGGCTTGATCTCAATTAGCCAATTAGTAATATTATTTCCTAGACTGTTTAACACATATTGGAAATAGGGAGCTGACTCCTACTAAGCTCCCTACTGAGTCCCAAATGGCACTACCAAGGGGGCCGCATTATTTTATACCCTTTGTGGTGTTTTTATAATCAGAGTACTTCTAAAAGACTCCCAGTTGAACTTACAGTGCACTAAAAAGTGCACTTATACATAAGAAGTAGGGAGCTGAATCCCAAATAGCTCCCTAGGACATACAGTGCAAGTAGAACTCATTATATTACACCCTAAGTAGTGTATATGGAATGGTCCAGCTTCCTATAGGATATACAGTGCACTAGAGTGTAGGAGCCATTAATTCATACCCTTTGTAGTGCATGTATACATGCATACAGAGCATGAATTAGAAGTTAGAAATAAATCCTAACACCCCACTGAACTGCAAAGTCTGTAGAAATGGTTTCTGTGTAGTGCATTTATGTAGAAAGTAGTGACCTAAATCATAAATGTCTCCCTACTGGATATATAATGCACTACAATTGGTGTAAAATCCCAGTTCATACCCTATGTAGTGCACTTATATAAGAAAAGAGAGCAGAATCCCAAATGCCTATACAGTATATTGGATATATAGTTCCCTAGATTGGGAGTAGAACTCGTGGCACGCCTTATCTAGTGCACTTAAATGGGCACTAAAGATCTGAATATTAATTAGCCCCATATCAGATATACAGTGCACAGAAAAGGACATTATTATTTCATGGCTTTTGTAGTGCACTCTCTTCCTGTTGGATATATATTGGGCTACTTTGTAGTAGCCATTATTTTATATGCTTTTTAGTGCAGTAATGGAGGAATCCCAAATGGTTCTCAAGTAAACATGTAGTGCACTACATAGGAGGTAAATTAGTGCTCTGATTATTTCATACTCTTTTTGGTGCATTGACTGTCAAATTATACATGGCTCCATTTTGGACACATAGTAGACTAGTTAGGGTGTAGTAGTTTTGTCTGCTTATGGAACTCCACTTGATCTTCCCCTGAAGGTATTAGATCAGCCAAGACATGTTTGGTGTGTAAGGTTTGCTGCTCTTGTTTTGCACTGGAGTCTGCAAGACTATGAGGCTAACACTTAGTGTGGGATTAGCTATCAGCTTAGCATAGACTGCAGGTGTAAATTATCACACACTTGCATCCAAAGTCATCGTGCAGCTCAGTAATACTGTTTGAACACAATCAGTAAAAAAAGAAATAGCAGAATGATTAATTTTACAAAAATGAGATATAAACTCTTCATCATGAAACTCCAGAAGCCACGCCTCCTATCTGAATCTGACGCTCACAGCGAGTGATACCAAACTATGTACTGAGACACAAAGTACTGTATAAGGCACATTTAGCAGAAATGAGACTGAAGGAAATGTGTTTTGAATTTGACAACAGTTTATGAGGTTTGTTCTTTCCAGACGGCCACCCAGACCCTCCTGGAGTTTTTTTTATGTTTTATTTTCCTTTTTAACTGTGAAGGACGTGAGGCTGAGATTCCACTCTAGCGGCCGAGCAGAACCGCATGAGCAAGGATCAGATTTCAAACGGTTTGGACAAGAGCCATAACAGGAGCCAGGGACAGGGGAATTAAAAAAAAGGAAAGGAGACCCCAGAGAAAAAAGGCCTAAGTGTGTGTGTGTGTGTGTGTGTGTGTGTGTGTGTGTGTGTGTGTGTGTGTGAGACGACAATTTCTTAACACGTAAAGTCTCTGAAATTCTGGAAAACACCCTGCCACTATTGTTTTGTGAGTTTTAGTACCCTCCTGTGCCACAGTACAGAACACAATAACACATCTCTGAGTGTCTGACCGGCTGTGCTCCAAATCGAGTCTTAGCTTCAAGCATTCGAGGGCTGAGCACTGCGCAGAGGGGAAAAAGAAAGAGTTGGTCCAGGAAAAAATGCTGAAGCCGGTGTGTGTGACCTGCTAATTACAGAGTAAAGAATTTTTGTGGTGCTCCAAAACTGACTCCACTCAGCCACAAACAGAAACGCCCTGCCCTGCTTCAACCAAATGCAGTGGGGTTTGGCTCAGTTGGTTATAGTCTGACCTTTTCTGACTTGGCCCTAGTTTGGATTGTTTTTTTTTTAATTCATTTGGCTCCATCTGGCCTGGTTTGGATTGGTTTGGTTCACTTTTGGTTTGGGCTGGAATGCCTTGACTCATTATGTTTTGGACCCAATTTATCATGGTTCATTTTGAGCCAATGGTTAGCATTGTAGATGTACCAATTTTTCTGTTTGTTTGGTTGGTTGGTTGGTTTGGTGTGATATAATCAGATTTGGCCTGGTTCTTGATTTTCAGGTTAGTTTGGCTCAGTTTGGTTTGAGCTCATTTGAGCAGATTTAGCTTGGTCCTTGCTTTTTGGGTTGGTTTATGATTCAGTGTGGTTAAATTACACATATTTAAATTTGCTTTGGCCTATTTTAGCCTTCTTTAATATGGTCACTTTGGCTTTCATTTGCTGTGTTTGGTATGGTTTCTGTCTTTTGTCTTAGTTTTCCCTGATTTATTTTGGTTAAATCTTATTTGCTATGGCTGGACATTTTCAGCCAATCAATCTATCTATCTATCTATCTATCTATCTATCTATCTATTTGGCCTTTAGTTTGGCCTGTTTATTTTGTTTTTTTTGGCTGAGTTTCACAGATTTCTTTAATTTTGTCTGAATTTGGCCTGGTTTCTTCCTTTTTGCTGAGTTTGGCCTTGTTTCTTCATTTTCGCTGCATTTGTCCAGGTTTCTTCCATTTTTGGCTGCATTTGTCCAGGTTTCTTCCATTTTTAGCTGAATTTGCCCTGGTGTCTTCCTTTTTAGCTGAATTTGCCCTGGTGTCTTCCTTTTTGTCTGTGTTTGGCCTGGTTTCTTGCTTTTTGGCTGAATTTGGCCTGGTTTGTTCCTTTTTAGCTGAATTTACCCTGTTTTTTTCCTTTTTGGCTGAGTTTGCCCTGGTTTCTCCTTTTTGGCTGAATTTGCCCTGGTCCTTTTACGCTGAATCTGCCCTGGTTTCTTCCTTTTTGGCTGAGTTTGGCCTGGTTTCTTCCTTTTTAGCTGAATTTGGCCTTGTATCTTCCTTTTTGGCTGAGCTTGCCCTGGTTTCTTCCTTTCTGACTGAGTTTGGTGTTTATTCTTTGGTTTTGGCTGAGTTTGGCCTAGTTTGTCCTATTTTTTGGCTTGGTTTAGTTCAGTTAGGTCCAACTTATCGTAAGTGCTTCTCAGTTTATTTGTCACAGGAGTGAAATGGAATAGAAAAGAAGGTGAAAGGTGAAAATGTGAGGAATCTCAAAAAGCCACAGCAGGGTGTGTACAGTCTGACACTGATTTACAGAGACAGGCCTCTAATGAGGGGTAGGTGGAGAGTTGAGAAACGACCAGCTTGAAGTTCCTGAAATTGGCTAATAAGCAGTTAGTGCATGAGATAATGCTCAACATAAATCAGCACCCTCAGCTAAAGCCTGACAGAGGAAACAGAGACGCTGACTAGATATGAATGTCTGCATTTGAGAACCTTAAAATGTCATAGTAGATATATGAAAGAGATGTTTAATTACTGCTTTTCCAACAATTCATATGGCTTCATGTAGATGTTCAACTACAGATTGTGATCACTCTGCATTATATTCACCTACTTGGGAAAACTGTTTAAACTGATTCTCTAGTTAAAAGTAAATCAACTACTATCTAATATAAATTAAATACTACTAAAATAATACCGTAAATAATTTACGATGTGCTACACATATACAGGTAACAATTAGGAAATATTTAGAAATTAGCTACACTTTCATTTTCATTTTTAAATATTAATTATTTATTTTATAATTTATTTTATATTTTATATAATTTATTTATTTGTTTTCAGTTGAAATATGGAAATGGATTTTATCTATGAACTCGAAATCTGACTAGAAAATTCAGCTAATAAGGTTTAAATGAACACATGAAACACTTAATGTGTAGCAACAGGACTGACCTCACCCTTCCAATTCCTCAGGAAAAGTTCCTCATGAATAGATTTTATGAAGACACCTAAACTAAGTTATCTCTAGGTGGATCCTTCAGCTACATAAATAGGGTGCAAAAACTTTTGTTCACATACAATAAACCTGTTTATAAACGAGCTAAACCTGAGTTCTCAGGCTGTTAACACATGAATGGTTGCATCTGTTTGTGTATTTAAAATTGAAAAGGAGGAGAAATCAGTATAATCTCTTCTGGGAGGGTAAAGTAGGGCGAGTCGAGGTCACAGGAAGCTCTGCAGTGGGGGAATAACGGACGGAAAACAGACCTGACTGAAACAGAAAGAACAGGAAGTGAGCAGCTGAGCCAAAAAGTGTTCAGGGAGCCACAAATAGCAGCACTGGGGACGAATGAGTGAGTCAGACAGGACTGATGCCCCAAAAACTCACGCACACACACTCACACACACACACACACACACAGACAGACAAACAATTGGCTCTGTTTCACTCTCAGCAGAAGTCATTCCCTCAGCTTGGAGCAAAAACAAAGTTTCATTTTGGAAATATTAAAAAGGCAACACCAACCTCACTGTTTTGATAAAAATGTAGGCTAATAAATACAGAATTACAGAATGAGGCTCCTTCCCAAACACTAGAACTCCTGCCAACTGACTATTTTAAGGATCCACTGCAAAAGTTAGAACAGAAGAACACTCATCATTAACTGAGTTCTGTAGCCCTGCCCTCAAATCAGTTTTATAAACAATTACTGAGACGCTCACTGTTTTAAATAGAAATGTGACTTATGCACTGTGTTAACAAATCCGGGGCTGGGGGCGGGGGGTTGGTGTCAGTTTTTGAAAAACTGAAGATCACTTTTGATCAATCATCTTACTAGAGTGTGTAAATATTATTTAATATGCCCAATAATATAGAGTTGTGTCACATCACGTCACTCCCCGAAGATCACACACACTTCTAACTGGGCTTGATAGTGGCACACACACACACACACACACACACACACTTCTAATAAAACAATCAGACTGTTGACATGGCAACTGGAGTACAGTAAGTTGTCTTCCAAACTGTTGTCATGGAAACCAGTGCATCAGGAGTGATCAAGGAACAGCATGTTTTTATGCACTCACAATTGCATTACTATCATCTCACGTGTCCAAAACCACACACCCTACTCACTATATAGGACATATATACTATCATAAAGACCTCAGTGTCATTGGTCCACTGTAGACATATCCCAAACCACATAGCAAACACCCTATAAACTATAAAAACCATCACAGACATATCATCATCATCATCAGCCCACCACGGACATGTCCCCAACCACCATCATAATCCCCATCACAGTCCACTCTGTACATGTGCACCATTCACTATGTAGGCCACATCATGAAAACCTCACTATGGATGTGTCCCAAACGACTATACCTTTTCATTCACATTGGCCTTGTGTTTATACAGTGTATTTCTGTTTTATTATTTTTGGGTAATTTATGTACAATCAGTATTTTCATAGGAGAAATGATGTAAACAAACACATGGAATATAAACACTTCATCATCTGCACTGTGACTCATTACATCGCAGTGTCTTCATTACCGCAGTGTCTTCATTACCACATGCTCATGGTGCTATCTAGTGGCCAAAAAGCAAACAGCACCAATGAAAACGGGACAAAACATTCAGTCTACTTAAGAAGAGATTCCCAAAAGCCACAGGAACTTATGTTTGGACAAACTATTAATAATTTTGCATTTAGAAACAATTCAGTCAGAACTGCAATGTACACAATGCCACTTACACTACCTCAGACAATATATTATAGTAATAAATAATAAATAAGGGGAGATTATTTCGCAGCCGGGATTAACAGAGTTTGTGGGGTAGTCAGATTTTTTGGAGTCCACAGTTGGCACAGAGGATGGAGGTATGTATGAAGGACCCTCATTTCATTTCAAATCAATGCAGAGGGTGGTGAGGACCACTCAGAGGATCAACATCCCACGATTTCCCATCCACACTATCTCGATAAGATAGTCCGGCTCCTAAAAGTCCCCAGACACCCAGTACATCCATTGTTCTCCCATCAGGATTAAGGCCCAGAACTATCAGCCCTCGGACCATGAGATTCAGAGACAGTTTCTACCCTTAAGCCTTCAGTTGGCTCAATAACCACATGAGGAACATTTAAAACACAAACATTATTTGGTACTCTACTGCACCATTGGACACTTTAACATTGCACATGCTATTCTGTTTTCCCTTTAAGCTTACATTATGTTCTCAGTGCGTGCTGTACGGAAAATGGCTATGGGCTGTAAATATGTCTACATTGCTCTATGCATTAAATGACATGCAAGTCAGAATTTCTTTGTGCTTCTGTGCACATGACAATAAAGAGCTTTGACTCTGACAGTACTGTGCACCTAGAGCACCTAGGGCTCTAATATGTAAACCCAGGATCCATAACAGACCAGAGAAGGAAGTAAAAGAGTATTCTTTCTATGTAATGATTAAACACTATGTCAGCTTTTATGGCTTTATGGTGCAAAAGTAACGATAAGTGACAGACTTAAAATGAGATGTGGACCAGAGACGGTAATAAACCAGCTTATATAATAAACAGCAAACACTGCAGTTTTCCTTCACCAACAACATACTGATTCATCAACATGTGCTGATTATGTGTGTTAGAGCAGGAAACGCTAGACTACATATTTCAAAGGTTTTGAGACACCTTTTAAGACACAGCTTGTGAATTAAGACATCTAATGGAATTCTGTCAAACATGTCAAGATCATGGATGAACCTTAAAAAGACAGAGGCTCAAAACCACTTCAGTCAAGTTAATCAAGTAATTGAACAACCCTTAAAATGTCCAAGATGAAGTCACCAAGGGAGCATCAAAGATGCTAACGAGGTTGTGAACTCGAATGAAATCCTAATCATTGCAATCCAAATCCATTTTCATCCCAAGAGAATAAAATAATCTGAAAACTCAGCCTGAAACTCAAGTACACCGAGCTTACTTTCACTTACTCAAGTGAAAGTAAGCTCAGTACTCCTACTGCATTTGCGTGTTTCCACACTCATTTTACATTTCTGCAGATTAGCAAAGAGGAGAGTGTGTGCCTGTGTTTGCATATGCAAATAAACTTTACGAAAAGCAGCACTGCTCAACCATCAGCTGATTAGAACAGCCAAAAATCAAATGTCTACATTTTCCCCTTTAACCCAGATGCAATCTGGTAAAACGTGATTGGTGTCTGGGGTATACTTATTTGGTTTTGCACTGGAGCAAGAAGGCTGCTGTAGCTAACAAGTAAAATACAAGGAAGCTTATAGCCACTAGTTTAGCACTGTGCAAAGTGCACGTCTACCCATCGCACACTTGCCTCAAAAGACCTTTTGTACATAAACACGTTCATAACCTCTCAGAAAAAACGCTGTATTTAACTGTATGACTGTTGTGTCCCAGTCAGAATACAGCTCCCTAGTTAGGCAGCATGTTTGTGCACTCCTGAGATAAAAGCTGTCCCATTCTTTACACAGCTTCTCTCAAAGTCCTTCTCAAAGTAAGCAATTAAACAATTGTTTACCAAACCAGAAATCCATGAAAGTTTGGAAAAACACGGAAGACCAACCCTGCACGCTGAGTGAAGAGTTGCTTACAGATGTAAACGATACACTCATTACATAACTAATGATCTTATTAGTGTTCATAATCTAACACAACCTAACCATGGTGTTTCCATGGTTACTCTAATATAACAATGCTTTTACCATGGTTACTATGACATAGCCTAACAATGGTGCAACCGTGATTACTCTAATGTAAGATTGGCTTTACCATGGTTACTATGATATATCAATGGTGTTACCATGGTTACCATGACATAACAGTGGTTGTACCTTGTTTACTATGATATAACAATGGTCATTATGATATAACAACAGTTTTTCTATGGTCACTATGATATAACAACAGTTTTACCATGGTGAATATGATATAACAATGGCTGTATTATGGTTATTGTGACATAACAATGTTTTTGACATGGTTACTATGATAGAATGGTTTGAAAAGCACAGTTACATTAGGCTAACTTACAGTGGCTAACCTTCTAGCAAGCCTTAGTTAGCAAACTAGCTCTGTTATTGACTATTTTAATTGTTTTTAACAGCAAAAAAAACAGCTACTGTTAGTTAGGAATCTATCCTCAGGTAGGCCAATAAAAAAGTGACAGTAAATTAACAAATAAAAATGTGTCCTGAACAATACAGTTCCTTTTCAGCTAAAATTTTACCCCAAAACCCTTGAAGGAAGTAGCTACACAGCTGCTTTTAGAAGCCACATGCTTTTTATTTTGTTACGTAATGCA
This sequence comes from Pangasianodon gigas, assembly GCA_022758105.1. Lineage (NCBI taxonomy): Eukaryota > Metazoa > Chordata > Actinopteri > Siluriformes > Pangasiidae > Pangasianodon > Pangasianodon gigas. The sequence continues at coordinate 19,075,742 of CM040470.1, read as the reverse complement.
CTTCTGAAGTACCTTCAGACTTTTACAAACTGAATCCTTGTGTCTGAATCTGATGCTTACACAAACTGACAAAGTTCTCTGCTAATAAATAAATCAACAACTTCAAGACAGCTACTATGTTTTTAGCTCTGCAACTTCCTTCAGCCCATTTATGTAGATGTATATACATCTTTTTTTTTTGGTCAAACTCTAGTTTTACCCGCTCATGCTATGGGTGCAGCATTTTAATTGACCTGCAGACGGCAGTGTGATCAATAACAGGCTCAGAGGACAGTTTACACACAGTTTTGTTCTGGAACCAACAAACTTGCAGCAAGACTAAAGCTCAAAAAGAAACGTCATACATTTCTTAAAAAGCCAACACAAGATGCGTATTGTGAGACTTTTTACATTTATATTTTACACACAATGTCTTCTTTAAATCCCATGTAAAGGCATTTGAACTGTATGAAAGCTGCTATACAAAAAAATATATATATATATTATAATAATTATTACTATTATTATGTAACAGGGAGTGATCTGAGCACTCTGTAAATAAGGATCCATGCTGATATCCTTGTAAGGAACATTGTCTTTTATAGGAGAGCTGTTTGTATAGGAGTGTCAGCTTACACACACACACACACACACACACACACACACACACACACAGCATGTGACTGCTTCAGAACAGCATAGGTCTGTCCAGTCTTAAGTCTGTAAATTGGAATGTCAAATAAAAAAAAAACATTAAATCACATCTAAAGAGGAATAACTGATTAATAACAACCCAATGGATTGTTAGTGATTATAGTTATTACATACTAATATGATTATTACTAATATCCATTAGAGTATGATTGCTTTGAAAACAAACTTACGGACTGACACTCTTCTGACTCGTCACCTCGCTGCTCTTCTTGTTTTGGGATAAAGAGCCACCCATGATGAAGCGTATATGTGAATGTGTGTGTGTGTGAGTGTGTGGCAGAGTCTGTGGGAGTGTGTGTGAAAGTGTGAGGATCAGACACAATGCTGTAGGGCACTTGCTGAACTCGGCTTGCTCATGTTCAGCTCTGATTGAAGTGACGCAGCAAAAAGACGAGCAGCTGAGACTCAGCCCCTCTACTCACACCTACTGATAACTCCGCCCACCTACCACCAAACCCCACCCACCACCTAGTAGTATTGCCACACCCCTCTCAGTACCATCAATACACTCCTGTCTAAACACACATACACACACACACTTCTGTCCAAACATATATACACATACACACACACACACACTTTCTCTCTCTCTTTCTCTCTATCTCTCTCTCTCTGAAAGTATGGTTAGCTCCACCCATATTCCACTAACCCACCCATTACAGATATGGCTATAGTTAACTCCACCCATATGATATTTAATCCACTATCATTTCTTATTAACCCTGTCCATTAATACACACGTAATTAAAACACACATACACACATACACACACCCATTTCACCAACTTCAACAGACTCCCTAAACACTCATGCCTCTAAACACTCATGCCTCAACATTAAAGGAGCAGAAAAAAAATATATAAAAGTGCAAAAGTTTTGGCACACTTATAGCAATTCTATATGGCAAAGCTGTCTTTAGAAATAATGAAACATTTCTACTCGTTAAAAAAAAAAAAAAAGATCTATCTACTAAACCAAATCAATATTTAGTGTGACTATTCTGTAAAGCTTTAATGCTGCATCATTTCCCTCAGGAACACTGCTGTGCAGTTTTATAAGGAAATTTGCTGAAATTTGCTTGTGTTTTTCGAAGCCTTTGGGAGAAACTGACATGGCTCTTCAGGAAACTGGCTGTTGCACTTGCTTCTGTTTCTGCAGATAAAGTATCCATTGTATTTTATCTGAACCACAGCACTGTCAACTTCTCAAATCTTTTTGGTCAGAAGGTGTTTATTTTCTATAAATGTAACTATAAATGGATAAAAAGTATGTTGTGTCATTCCTTGGTTACCAAAGACATTACTGGCAAATCGCTGTTGTATAAGAGGAATAAAACACTCCAGGCATGCTTTTATATAACAGTAATCAACGTAAAGGTTGTAACAGTAACTTTGCTTTGTATCATGCTGCATGACATCACCGCACTATTGATTATTTTCCTGTAACTGCATTATATAATAATGTTAAATTTTCTTTAAATACATTACATACATTTATCTGTAAAAATGTAATTTTTGGGAGAAGGAATGTTTGGAAACCTCATTTATAGAACACATAAAATAAACATCCAAGACAAAATTTGTACAAAAAATGGATGATGTTTAGGACTCCTGCACTGTCCTGTATATTACCATCTGCATCACTTTCTGGTACAATTCCACCTTCAAACTTTTAAACATGGGGCCACAATAACATTACAGCATTCAGACACATTGTGAAATTTAGTTTCCAGTTAAAGATAAATGACGCTGTCTCCTAAAACACATCAGCAAGTCTATGTGACATTGTTGAAGAACTGGATGTAGTTTTAAGGCAGACATTTACCGAAAAGATTTTAGCTGAGAGAAATTTCCATTAATTATTGGCTGTATTAGCCTCATAGCTCCAGTACATACACACACACACTCACACACACACACACACACACACTCCTTCACACCCCACTGCGAGAGGGGTCTTTTTCTAACAAGCTTAACTAACTGCATTAAAACTTATCACCAGATTAAACCAATCAGATTCTGGTTTGAATAAACACACACGCCTGACAGTCACATGACCGAGGTCAAATGATGATGAACGTCAGAAAAGCTGATTTCTCCTGAGAGTGTCGAATGTGGGTCAGATCCCATTAGCTGTTACTGTTTTTGGGTCTGGATGAGATGAAAAGCACTGAAAAAGCAGCATGTAGAAGATCAGCTAATTTCTCTCCCATCTGAGCTTCAACTACAGAGCTTCAGTACTTTTTTCAGAACAATGTAGACACATCACTTCCTCTCCTCTAACACCACTTTAACATTAGCTTTTAAAATCAGATTTCAGGAGAATATTTCATTATCTATAGTGGAATATGACAATGTTAACAGTATAACTATTTCAGGTTTCAAGATGTGAGGACACATCCTGAAAGCGACATCTAAAACAGTTTATGATTAATGCTATACTATACTATACTGTACTATACTATACATACTATATTATACTGTATATGCTATTCTATGCTATCCTTTTCTATATTATCCCATGTATTTGATAAAATATATTGCACTACACTATTCTATACATTACTACAATATGCTATCCTATGTGGTACTATTCTATACTATGCTATAATATATTATGGTACATCATACTATATTATATTACACTATGTTGTGCTCTATACCATTCATTACTATACAATTCTGTTCTACACAATACTATACTATTCTATGCTATGCTAAAGTATAACATATTTTGTTACACTATCCTATTCTGTGCTATACTTATGTGTGTGTGTATACATATATATATATATATATATATATATATATATATATATATATATATATATATATATATATATATATATATATATATCATTACATGTTATATATACATATAACATGTTATATAACATTAAAACCACTGACAGGTGAAGTGAATAACATTGATTATCTCTTTACAATGGCACCTGTGAAGGGTTGGGATATAGGCAGCAAGTGAACAGTCAGATCTCGAAGTTGATGTGTTGGATGCAGGAAAAATGGGCAAGCGTAAGGATCTGAGTGACTTTGACAAAGGCCAAATTGTGATGGCTAGACGACTGGGTCAGAGCATCTCCAAAACGGCAGGGTGAGGTGTTCCTGGTATGCAGTGGTTAGTACCTACCAAAAGTGGCCCAAAGAAGGACAACCGGTGAACTGGCGACAGGGTCATGGGCGCCCAAGGCTCACAGATGCGCGTGGGGAGTGAAGGCTAGCCAGTCTGGTCCGATCCCACGGAAGAGCTAATGTAGCACAAATTGCTGAAAAGGTAATGCTGGCTATGATAGAAAGGTGTCATAGCCAGCATTACCTTTTCAGCAATTTGTGCTACATTAGCTCTTCTGTGGGAGCTCACAGTGCTTCACAGCTTGCTGCGTATGGGGCTGCGTAGCCACAGACCGGTCAGAGTGCCCATGCTGACCCCTGTCCACCGCCGAAAGCACAAACTACAATGGGCATGTGAGCATCAGAACTGGACAATGGAGCAATGGAAGAAGGTGGCCTGGTCTGATGAATCACGCTTTCTTTTACATCATGTGGATGGCCGTGTGCGTGTGCATCGCTTACCTGGGGAAAAGATGGCACCAGGTTACACTATGGGAAGAAGGCAAGCTGGTGGAGGCAGTGTGATGCCCTGGGTAATGTTCTGCTGGGAAACCTTGGGCCCTGACATTCATGTGGGTGTTACTTTGACATGTACCACCTATCTAAACATTGTTGCAGACCAAGTACACCCCTTCATGGCAACAATATACTCTATTGGCAGTGGCCTCTTTCAGCAGGATAACGCGCCCTGCCACACTGCAAAAATTGTTCAGGAATGATTTGAGGAACATGACAAAGAGTTCAAGGTGTTGACTTGGCCTCCAAATTCCTGAGATCTCAATCCGATCGAGCATCTGTGGGATGTGCTGGACAAACAAGTCCGATCCATGGAGGCTCCACCTCGCAACTTACAGGACTTAAAGGATCTGCTGCTAACGTCTTGGTGCCAGATACCAGAGCACACCTTCAGAGGTCTTGTGGAGTCCATGCATCGACGGGTCAGAGCTGTTTTGGTGGCACAAGGGGGACCTACACAATATTAGGCAGGTGGTTTTAATGTTATGGCTGATTGGTGTACAATTCTGTTCTATACATTAATACATTATTCTATTGTATTGTATTGTATTGTATTCTATTCTATTCATTGATGGAAATGGTAACAGGTCAGGACAGGTTATGATTCATTGTCAGAACCATTTCATTTTCTTGTGTCACATCTGGAAGCATTTAATGTCATCCTCTCAAAAAGTGGAAAATTATACACAAATATCGGTAATATACATGCCATATTGATTTGGATCATTCCTGCTTTGTCTGAGATCTCAGCTCAACACATAGAAGCACACAGATAATCAGTGCCCCTCTGGCTCATGTAAAGTCTTGTTGCCTCTATGACTTCATGACTTCTCTGGACAAACCTGTTTCATCAGTCTTTCTGGGCGTGGATCATAAAACCTGAGTGTTTACTCTTAGTGGATCACACACACACACACACACACGACTTTGACTTCCAAATCCTGAACCTGTCATCTGAGGCACAGTAGAGTGTTTGTGTGTGTTAAAGAGCAGTGTTTCTCAACAGATCTTTCCTCATGACTCGAATTTGACCTTTTCCATTCAGCCTCGACCCAAAAGCAGTGCATGTATTTCACAAAACCCATCTGCAGAACTAAGAACTAAGAACACTGCTTTGCTAGTGACAGCAATAATATCACAATATTCATATAATTAATAACAAGACATGCCTAGACTTTAAATAATAAAGGAAAAGATAATAAAAGATACAAGCCTTAATTATGCTGCTATAATTCAAACCTTAGTCTTCATAACTCGCCCTTCCATTGAATAAAATATCTGCTCACTACTGAATTCTGGCTTAATTCACCTATAATGACATGCTCTGTAATCCTAGGCTGTTACACATTTTCCTGCTAAGTAAGTATTTGATTGGCTCCCTAAAAGGCAGTCTTTCTTATGAACCAATCAGCTCTGTCAAGGATGAGTTTTATATGATGGGTCTTCATCCAAGAAGAGATGTCAGAAGGACAGTCAGATATCTTCTGAATAATTTGGGAGGTCAGTAGAGTAAAGTTGTGTGTCATTGGTGCAGAGAGAAGCCATGAGCCCTGATTTATACCTCAGAGGCACAGATCAAGAACAACAGAGTTTCTGTAAACTGAAATAAATTTTTCTTGAAGATGAAACATGCAATTTTCCATGTCTTCAAGAGTGATTGTGGAAGTGTGTGAAGTTGGAGGAACTTCTGAGAACTTGTGCTAGAGCTCTGAGTGGCTTCTGCTTTGCACACAGCCACTCCACTAAAGACTCTTGGGTAGGAGTTGTTGAATAGTAGGGAGGACACGGGGAGGTGGTGGGTCTGGAAACTTTGTCACGAGTGGAGAAAGAGAGAGATGGGAATTTATAGGAAGTCAACAAGGAAGAATGTGGAGCTTCAGCCATGATCTGTCTTCTAAACTTCAGTTATTTCCTAACTCCATTTGTTGAAATAATGTGATCATTCTTTCGAGTGTACTTTAGGCCTGAGAGAAAAAAAAATGCACCTGAAAAAACAGTTCCAGCAGTTCTGTGCTGGATTTGTTTGTCTTTACACCCCTTCTCTCAGTTATATTATAGACACACCCTTATCTTTACTGCTTAGCAAAACTACACCACAATCCAGTGCTAAATGACCAGAACCAGAAGATACCTATTGTTATGGGGGGAAAACACAATCTGCTATACAAAAGTTTAATGACCCCAAAAAAAAGTACAACAGGAAACCTGGGAAGTGCTTTTCCAAGAGAGAGAAACCTGCTGACTCTGAAGGGAATGAAGTTGGCAACATTTCTCCTTGATAGGTCATGCGATCATTAATTTAATTTTATAAGCTGGTACATAAACTGGCTTGGATCAATGACTTCAGCAACAAATCAGCAAGTTATTTTGTGTGCCTGTATTTCTTAGCTGTTTATTGCTAACTTTGTCATAACTATAGAGCTTGGAAGCTGATATAAGTATTTAAATATGAATTTAAATTCAATTCAATTCACATTAAATCAAATTCAATCACATTAAACAAAAATGTACATTTTTGCCAATGTTTTACAAATATATAATTAAAAATTATGGGTTACAGTTTTAATATTTAAAAAATTCAGAACTCTAAATACAGATACAGAAAAATTCAAAACTCAATAATACAGATTTTATGTAATTAGGTTAAAGGTGAATCATCTGGGATTCCCAGGAAAAAGTAGATGCTTTCAGAGCAGTCGAACTCAGCATTTAAAGTCATACCGCCAGTCACAGTTATCTGCCACGCTCACGTCCATGAAGTGAAGTGAGGAGACGTGGAGTAGAGTTATGTAGAGTTAAAATGGAAGATATGAACTGTAATCAGGGAAGTGCTACATCTAAAGTTGTACAGAAATAGCTAAATTCCTATTAAGCAGCTAACTCTGGCTGGTAGCCAGCTAACAATCAGCACAGCTTAACTGGCTAGAACGTTATTTAAATAGTTACGCTGGGCAGAAAACTCTATTCGAGTAGAACATAAAAACTTGTTTGTTTTTTGACCACTCATAAAGCACCTACTTTTCTTTATTTTCGAGGGTTGAATTTGTAATTAGTGTTCTGGGCTTTTTTTTTTTTAATCTCAGAATCATAACCTGTAATTTTGAATATGGTTTTAAAAGCAAATCTTAGCCCTAGCAAGCTCAAAACAAAGAACAATTACCAAAAATGTACATTTAATAAACACAACACAGAATTTTTTTAATGTGATGTGTATATAATTCAAATTCACACGTGTACATAATTCAAATTCTTCTTTCAGCTTCCAAGCTGGCCAAGTAGATTGAGATAAATGAAATTTAGCTAGCTACCAAACTAACATTGCCACTGCAGATTCTAGGAGATGGGTCTTTGTGTAAACAGGCACGGATGAGAGGTGTGGTCAGTAAGCAAACAGATCATTCCAATGTTTTTTCTAGTTCACCTTGTAACAACTAGATGATCCTATTGCACCTTTAATATTTGGGTATAATGTTTTTTTTTATATATATACAATCATGTCTTTCCCACTGTTATGATTTTGACAAGTTGAGTATATTCATGACTTTATTTTTTGAATAATGTAATTTCTTATTTATATAATAAGAACCTGCAGAGAGCCTGCACCTGATTTAAAAACGGATGATGCTACTGTTTCACTGCTGAATTAAATTAACAGCTTCAGCAATGTGACGCTGCACTTCATCAAGAAAGACAAGAACGCTGAATAACAAATAACAGCTATCAATATCTACAGAGAGAGACAGAGAGAGAGAGAGAGAGAGAGAGAGAGAGAGAGAACTCCTCACATGGTTGTCACATTTTTAACCTGCAGCACTTTCACTCTCAGTGCACACTGTGTTTCTGTATTTACACTTCCCTGCATCAGTGAAGCTACAATACAGTATTCAGAACTGTACTCACACACACACGCATAGATACACACACACACACACACACACACACACCCCATTTCACTTTTATTTCTCAGGTCTGAGAACATGACGATGCAAATCCAAACCCTGATACTGAAATCCCATTCACCTCTCATCAACCTCTAGCTAATAATATTAGGCTAGCATTAATGCGGATAGCAGAACATTAGCGTTTTCAGCTTGCATATTAGCATATAATCCTATATGCTGGCATTTTTAATGAGAGCAAAGATTTAGAGATATTCCTGATTTAGAGATATTCCTGACCAGTTTCCTGGGCAGTGAAAAAATATTAAATAAATTATTATTATTATATAATTATTAATTATTATTATTATAAGCTTCTAATGTACATATCTTTTAGTGTGTGTGTGTGTGTGTGTGTGTGTGTGTGTGTGTGTGTAGGCTGTCCTCTAGTGTTAAAACAGTGAAAGTGAAATAAATTGAGTCCTGAAGCTCTCACACACAAGTGCAATCAAGTGTGTAATGTGTGTGTGCTGAGAAGCCAATGCACACCTCTACATAAACAATGTGTGTAAACGAAGTGTTTTAAAAGCTGGTGTGATTATAAACAGTAGATAGAATGGAAGTGTATCTTTTCAAAAGTCTTTCAGAGTTTGTCACTGTTCAAATAAGGTTTTTATTTATTTATACAGCTAACTATTATTAGATCCAGTAATGTTTTGGGAATGTTTGTTTTTGGTTCCTGAAACAATTTGGTTCCCATTTGGTTTTCCAGAAAAGTTTTATTTATGGAAACATTGTTCAGAGAACATTTCCTGAACTTTCCTGTAACATTTAAATTATTTGAACATCTCGAGAACGTTCCATAGACCTTTAATTAAAAAAAAAAAATTATTTATTCTTTATCAAAATTGCACCCATGCAATAGTAAATAACTAGTATAATAATAGGTAATAAATAGTAATAAAGTTAAAAACAATATTTGAGGACATATAATGAAATATTCTCTATGAAATGAAATATGTTTACAACTTTGACGTAGACTCTGAAATGTCCAAACTTTGATCTTAGATTTCTTTTTTTTTTTTTTTTTTTCTTACAGCACAAACCATGGTGAAGGACTCGACTCAAAGTGCACAGTCTGCCACTAAAAAAAAAAAGAACACAGTCTCGGAAAAGAAGAGCTTTCAGGAACTCCAAAATTAGCCGCCTAGAGAAACCGTGAGAAATCCAGAGAATCACTGATGACTGTAAGGCGTCCCTGTAGTGTCACTTCTACTTCTTTCACTTCTAGTGAAACATTACAAAAAGGAACTACACTTTCCTGAATTAGCCTCATAATGAAGATACATTTAGGAAACTCCAGAGTGAAGCCACAGGCCACCTCTAAGTATTTTTACATGACAGGAAGTCTTGGTGTAGGAGGTAGAGAGGCTCAGCGGCTCTCCCACGTGGTAAAAATAGGTTTGGGTTTCATAAAGGCCAAAACACACAAACTCACCCCCTCAACATCATCAGGTTTTAGTCGAAATCCAGCTGTTCAGCTACAGTGTGGTTCAAAAGTGACTCACTTGTTTAAGGTTGTCATAGTGTTTAAAAATAAGGCCAATAAATGATCCAAAAGCAATAAATTAAATCTAAAGCTAACACATTAGAGTTTTCATTTTGGCCTGAAAGTGGACTGACGGTAAGTTCTGGTTCTCATCAGGGTGAGTTACAGCTGTGTTCAGGCAGCTGGATTCGGATGAGGTCACTGCTGTTATTCCAAGGCGGTATGTGGTCCAGATGATGGTGGGAAAATGCAGGCTGTCACTTAATGCTAACTGGGCTGTCTTAAAGCACACCTGTGATGTTACGTGTAAAGAAAAAAGTTATACTAATGCTACGAAATCTAGCCACGCCCACTTTACATTGCCATTGCATGTACTGATTTTTTGCTGAGGTTAACAAAAACATGGCAGTTACAGATATAATCTTGACACAATTTTAAAATGACCCTCCACCATCCACTGTACACGTGCACATTTATCCAATCAGCCTATCATGTAGCAGCAGTGCAATGCATACAATCATGCAGATACAACTCAAAGAGCTTCAGCTAATGCTCACATCAAACATCAGAATGGGGAAAATGTGATCTCGCTGACTTGCATGGCTGTTAGTGCCAGATGAGCTGATTTGTGTATTTCAGAAACTCGGATTTTCATGCACAGTAGTCTCTAGAGTTTACAAAGAATGGTGTGAAAAACAAAAAACATCCAGTGAGTGGCAGCTCTGCAAGCAGAAACCTTGTTAATGAGAGAGACAGGTCAGGAGAAGGTCCAGACTGATTCAAGCTGACAGGAATGCTACAATAACTCAAATAATCACTCTTTACATCTGTGGTGAGCAGAAAAGCATCTCAGAACGCACAACATGCCAAACCTTGAGGTGGATGGGATACAAGAGCAGAAGATCACATCAGGTTCCACTCCTGTCAACCAAGAACAGGACTCTGAGGCTGCTGCCATGTGATTGGCTGGTTGTATAACTGCATGAATGAACAGGGTTCCTATTAAAGTGGTCGGTAAGTGTATATCGTGCATTATTTTGTTCCCCTAACACAAAAAAAATAGTGAATCATATGCAGTGCACTTACAAAATACCACAGTGCACTGTAGCATTTGGTGATGACACACAGTGAACAGAGTGTGTGTGGTTTGGGACACGCCCACAGTGGACTGATGATGGTGAGACTGAATCAGGAACAACCAAATCCCTCACACACTCTGTTCCTTATAGTGCACTACGTAGTAGAAGTGCACTGAATAGTTCAAACCTTCTGAACACAATGTCCTACCAGCACCAAGCAACAAAAAAATGCTAAATGATGCAATGCACATGCAAGATTTTACACTCAGATCTCACAGAAATTTGGCAGAACTTGGAAGAGTTCTCAATAGCGTCTGTGTTTGAGGCTTTCAGGGAGGAAGCCACGTAAAGGAGAGCGTTTCGAGCGTGGGTGTACAGTAAGCGCCTTTGAGAGAGAGGTCAAAGGTCAAAATGGCTCTCAAACTCATGGGCATTTTGAATATATACACACACAAGGAAACCTGAATGGAATAGTGTGTGTGTGTGTGTGTTGCTTTGAGGGCTTTTTGGAAAGTCACTTTTAAGGAACGTTTGGAGAGTCCATTCAGCAGTTCAAATGGAAATAAATTTGTATTTTCGACACGAAGCAAAACACAGATGACGAGAATATGCTAGTAACTGAGACTAATGATTTAGCTAGCTAGCACACTAAGTCTTTAAGCCATTAAGTCTTTTATTCTCACAATGTAAAGGTACAGTAACAGTGAAAATAACACAGAATGATCAGGAATATGAATGTTTCCCTCAGATGTGTTGATAAATCACTAAAATAAGACTCTTTCTCTCTCTCTCTGTATATATATATATAC
>CM040470.1:19015567-19063990 GCA_022758105.1 Pangasianodon gigas | reverse complement strand
GCTAGTAACTGAGACTAATGATTTAGCTAGCTAGCACACTAAGTCTTTAAGCCATTAAGTCTTTTATTCTCACAATGTAAAGGTACAGTAACAGTGAAAATAACACAGAATGATCAGGAATATGAATGTTTCCCTCAGATGTGTTGATAAATCACTAAAATAAGACTCTTTCTCTCTCTCTCTGTATATATATATATACTGTATATATATATATATATATATATATATATATATATATATATATATATATATATATATATATATATATATATATATGATGTGATAATGACACTTAGCATTGACTGCTAACTGAACATCAATACTGAAATAGCAACAACGTCACGCCACGCAAATAGCACAAGAGTGAGCCGCTGAGGTGAAATCTTCTCAGAACCACAGTTACAGCTCTCAGCAGTAAAGAGGAGACTTGTGGTGGCGTTTACCTCTCTCAACCTTTCTCTAGCTCTGATCAGCGTGTGGGATAATGATCACAGGAATGTTTCTCGCTCCCTCAGCCGAGGATTTGAGAGATTTGTGAGATTAGCTTGAGCTCCCTCCGACTTATATTTAACTCAGCACAAATGTAAGGATAATGACTCTCCATTAGGGGGAAGATCTACACAAACCCTTGAACCTGAATAAAAATTAAGCTTTATTTTATTCATATTACACGTTACTACATTTAAAAGCCCATGAAGATGAGCATCAAGACTTCTCAGTACTAACCAATGAAATCCAAAAACAACCCAGGACTGAGAGTTTGATAAGGCTATATGACGTGCAACATATTGACAAAATGCATCACAAGTGTGTTTATCATTTAAAAACATCTTTTATGTCTAAATTAATATGTGTTGTCCCTAAGAAATTCTATATATTTTACACATCTCATCTTAGGGCGTGCTGGAGTATTAAATCTAATGTGTGTCTTACTAAACCGTCCTCCAGCAGAGTATAAAGAGGCACGTCCTTCTCCTGTTGTTAGGTTTAATTTCAAATTTACAGTACACTTTAAGTTAAAAAGGTAGTCTAAATCAAAGACTAAATCCATCCAGTTTATTAACTCAGCCGAAGTTACTAGATACACACTGGGTTAATCAAATAAAGTTCAAAGTAGAAGAGTACGAATAGGACACGTGACATGACAACAATTACTTAACCTCTTCTCAAGGTTAAAACATTATTATTATATTGCGTTTAAGAAAATACACTATATGGCCAATAGTATGCGGACACCTGACCATCACACCCATATGTGTGTCTTCCCCAAACTGTTGCCACAAAGTTGGAAGCACATAATTGTGTAAAATGTCTTTGTAGGCTGTAGAGTTAAGATTTCCCTTCATTAGAACTAAGAGGCCCAAACATGTTCCAGCATGACAATGCCCCTGTGCACAAAGAGAGCTGCATGAAGACATGGTGTGTGAAGGTTGGAGTGGAAGAACTCGAGTGGTCAGCACAGAGCCCTGACCTCAACCCCACTGAACACCTTTGGGATGAACTGGAACGCTGACTTCACCCCAGGCCTTCTTGCCCAACATCAATACCTGACTTCGCTAATGGTCTTTTGGCTGAATTAACACAAATCCCCACAGCCACACTCCAAAATCTACCGTAAAGCCTTTCCAGAAGAGTGGAGGCTATTAATGCAGTAAAGAGGGGACAAACTCTGGAATGGGATGTTCAACAAGCACATAGGATTGTCATAGTTAGGTGTCTACATACTTTTGGCCATATAGTGTACGTATTTCAGGTTGTGCTATGTTAGCTTGTTTAATTTATTCACAGCTCAGTCACAGCAATATTAGACTTCTGTCTACAATATAATAATAATAATAATAATAATAATAATAATAATAATTACTCTCACCATTCAACAGAAAGGAAACGTCCCTCTTCAAGAAGAATGCTCCTACACATGTGCCCAAAATAAAGCACCTTTGTGTCAGTCTCCCCACGATAACAATACTGCGTGCTGAATAGTGCTGTATATTGTAGAATTGGATATTGGCACATCAGCCTCTGTACTGGGAATTTCCTCTCCACTAAAAAAGAACATGATGTAAACTCTGTGTCTGGGTTGCTGTAAGTTTATACAAACTAAACTGTTCCCACACAGATCTGTCTCAGGCTCGGACACAGAGGCTAATTTTTCCTCAAAAGGTAAAAGCATTTTTGGACTCCATAAATTACAGCGGCGATGTCTCGAGCTTTCAGACTTGAAGAATAGAAGTCATGTCAGACACAGCATACAAACCAGGGAACACAGCATTCATAAAGTAGAGCAGGGGAAAACTGGACTACATGCGACTACACGTATTAATCTACTAAAGCGTTGCACAGGGGAACGAAGTTCAATACTAGTTCAGCACATTTAGTACTTTCATGTCTTTTCTGTCACTGGCGCATGTTTTCATATATAAATATACTTAATCTAATGTATACAAAGTGACCAATACTTAACCAAAAAATCCCAATTGCACTGAAATGCTGCATACCTGGCAACACTGATGTAGGGTATTTAGCAAAAATGCTCATGGATTATTTTTATGTAGTGTAGTTTTGAATAAGCTGGATAATGCATTTTGTGTCTAGAACTGAAATTAGGTTAAAACGGCTTATATAAACCTAATTCAGGGTACTTAACTCAAATTCATAAAGGTCCAGTTACATAAAATGCACAATTCACAAAAGTCCAGATAAGCAGCTTAGATGACTAAAAGGTAACTGCTGCCACCATTCAATGTTGAACCATTACTGATTAGTTTACACCTATAATAAGACAATCTGAATCTGGTTATGTTTTGTCTTGTACTGGCGTTTCACGTTACTACTTTCGGCTAAAGCCATACACCATGGATGATGAGATATCTATTTTCAATTTGACGCAAGCAGAATAACGCATACGCCTCTTTGCATTCATCTTTAAACCTTCTGTTTTCATTGTCAACTTTTTTTAATAAACAAACTATCAGACCAGATAGCGAATACCTTCCTGGGCTCACATCTAGACAGCGGTCCACCACTTGACTACTCCTGACCTAGGGTTTTGTTAAAAATGATGCCAAACCCAGTGGGGATCATTGTCCTTGCTAACAGCCAGGTTCACACTGTACGATTCTCAATCTAATTTTGCGGTCAAAGACTAAAATCGCACATCCTAAAATAGTTCTTCGGTGATCAGTTGAGATCGCCAGTCTTAGAACACATGTGACTTGCTCACAGGCGAACAAGTTAGTACTGATGCGTCCAAACACAGCCAACGACAAAGTACTGACAGTATCGAATTTTTTTTTATTATAATCTCAGAGTGCAAGTGCTGCCAAAACAGTGCTAATCTAAAAGCCTCCAATAAAAGGACGGCATAGAATTGCACAAAACTCAGGACAGATACAGTAGAGGCAATAACGAAACAAATGAAACACAGTGATGGACAAAAAAATATCCTCAAGGATACCTCACTCTGAAAAATGTCTCTGTTCATGTTCACTTTCTACACAAGCTCAGATTGCGTTGATCGATGGCGTAAGCAGAACAGTCATTTTCTTCCATCACAGGTCTATCTTTAGAGGATCTTTATCGTATAATCTGACACGGAAAACATGCTATCGCTCAGTCTGTTACACAATTTAACCAGGATTTTATTGAGATCATCTCATAAAGCATGACAAGTTATAATCTTAAAGGACCCCTGAGATCGCAAGGTTTAAAACAGATCCATTAACATCTCTAAAATACACAGGTGAAGAGTTTTATTCAGTAATGCACATGAGCTTCAGTCCTAGAAACAATCATGTACACAAAAATCTAAATATAAAGTGAGTTGATAAGATGAGAAGTCTTGTCATGATATCGGAAATTGTGATATATTTGGTATCAGGATCAGGATCAGTATCGCGGTTCTAACTTCTTAATCTAGTATCGTTTCAGCTGTTTCAGACTCCTTGGATAGACTAACGTGAACAGAAAACAGAAGCTACAATGATGACTATTTGAATATGTAAAGCTATAAAAGTCTGAGAGATGTTAGGAATATAGGAATATGTGCACTAAAGATACACTGTGAACATCTGGGAGAGGTTTGTTCACTCACCTCTGATTGCGAGCCGGTGATTGGACACAAGTTTGTGGATTTGTCCAGGAAAAAAAAAAAAAAAAAAAAACTACTAAGAGTGTTTATTCCTGCTGTTAAAGGTCTTAAGTGTCCGGCTTGAGCCTCAGTGAGGGAGAAACTTTCAGTGAGTTCAGGAGGAAGGCAGATGGAGGAAAGGAAAAGGAGGGTTTTGAATGCACACTGTGGAACTGCGCCATCACTGGTCTGTTTACTCAGGAACTTTTTTTTTTTTTTATGGAATGAATGAATGTGCTGCAAATTTATCTTCTGTTACAGCAATCTGATTCATTTCATGATCTCATCTTCTTAGATTAGCTTGTGCGGTTTAACTATTTATTTCGCACCTATCAAATATTTATTTATTTATTTTCCGAAAGAAATACAGAAATATATAAACATAAAAAAAAAAATCGTCTTGTCAATTTCTCTGCGCTTAGACGTTTCAACCAATCAGAGCTCACCGCCTCATCCGGGCATTGTGGCCGTACACTTCCTCACATGCTAGCTAGCTGGTTAGCTAAGTAAAATAAGATTTAAAATAAAGCATGAAAACTTTACTGAATATAACATGTTCAGTATTTTTCAGTCTAAACAATAATAACTTCATGAAACGTCTGGTTTAACTCCTAACCGTCGTTAAACTACATCATAGCGAGCTATCCGGCTAGTTAATTAGCGAAGCCTCTTGCTAATGCTAGTTACGGTGTATGGGAAATGTAGTTTTTTTTTTGTTTGTTTGTTTTTTACGACGTCTTTGAAAACAACTTGTCTGCAAAAAAGTTGTTTTAAAGACATTATATTTTGCAGTATAAATTTAAAGACAATGGCAAGAAAAATCTTCAACAATACATTAAAAGCTAGTTATAAAGGTCTATCATTGAAATAAGTGTATAAAACATTATGTGTATGCAAAAACTAGTATTGGGTTCAAGACCACCATAGTCAAGACCAAGATTATAACCAGTTGAGTCTGAGTCAAGACTAAGTATGAGGGGGGCAAGAACATGACGAGACCAACACCACACCACACATGGCCGAGTCCATGAAGAGACCAACACCACACATGGCCGAGTCCATTACGAGACCAACACCACACATGGCTGAGTCCATTTCAAGACCGAGACCAGACACTCAGATGTGTTACTTTGCTGGATGTAGTATCTTACTAACCTGACATGAAATTTCTCTTGAATTAACCACAGTAACCTACCTTGTCAAAAAATCCTACTGGAATTTCAGTTTATCCTGTAGGATCTTATTTGATTTTTAGAATCTTATTGGGGGAAATTTTTTTTTTAAATGATAATAAAAGTAGTTAAAGTAATGAAAGTAGAAAGACTAACATAAATAAAATACTACTGAAAATAAAGTAATGACAATTTTAAAAATTAGAACAATATGTATTTGTTGATTTGTCATTTATGTTTCATCAATCCATTATCAGTGCCTGAGTAATTGGTGCAATAATGTTATGTTCAAAATGACATACTATATATGGCAGAAATGTTAAGAGGAGTTTGGTGGTATGCTATTTCGCTATTTCGAACATAGCATTAGTAATTAAATAGGTATGTTTTTCTGGCTCTTTCTTATTTGTTTTCTGATCACCCCATGTTGTTTATGATGTTACTGCAGGTTGACCAGTGTGCAACATACGTTGATATTCTCTGTACAATGTCTACATTGAGTGATCAAATTGCAAGACACAGTCAAAAAAGTGCTATTTGTTTAGTAAAAAAAAATTACAGTAGAAAACTGCACCTTTAGGATTCTTAAAATGTTACATTGAATTCCAGTATAGACCTGAATACGAACCCAGAGGGATCCCATTAAAAAATCCTGTAGAAGCGGATCTAGAGGATGTTTATGTCTTGTCCTATAAGACAATCTTATAGGAATGGTTCCAAAATATGATAGAAATTATGATTAGAATCCTGTACAAGTTTCTTATTGGAATCCTTCAGGATTTTTTGACAAGGATATCTACTTTGGTATTATCATTTTGTAGAAATAAGTACACAGGACATACATAGGATATGTTAAACATAGCCCATTCTTCTAGCAAGCGCTGCAGTGTAATCCTATTTTATATCATTGCTACATAAAGCACACACTTGTATAATTATTAGTTATACAAAAGATTCATTTTTTTTAAAGAAATGCAAGAGGAAGCAGTACAGCGCATGTAAAGATTCGCAAATCAAAGCAAATTTCCTTTGATTTAACCACAAAGCAGGTAAATAAAATGCATTAAAAACTTGAATTTATTTTAACTCATACAACTTTCTGAAACCAAATACAGCTATGCATTACAACTGCTTGTGCTATATTATTTTGAACGTAAGAAGATGAAGTATTCTGAAACATAGTCACTTGACATTTATACAGTAGGTGCTATATAACTCCGCATGCAGAGATAGATATTTATATTTTGTACTGCAACAGGAACATTACAAATTTCATGGAAATGATGTTATGGTTTTGGGTGGTTTTGAAAAAATATTCGTGTCTTCATAGGCTGAGACTGAGTAAAATTTTACCTGAGTTTATGACAAAGCCGAGACCATTGATTTGTGGTCTCAAGATGAAGACCGGTCTCGAGTACCACAACACTAGCAGAAACACTTCTATACATGTGTAGCACATTGTCAGGAAGTATTGGAGACATTCAGACACTTTAGGTGTATAAAATATTTATTATAATACATTGAGACATTAAAATGTTTATTATAACAAAACATTAATATGTAAACTGCAATCCGGTGATGAAATGGAAAAGGTTAAAATCACTGGTTAAATATGTAATAAGTTCATAAGAATATTTCAGTAGTGTATGAAATAATGAAATTCCTCATCCTGTTTCAGTTCTGCTGTTCTCCAACACACACGGTTTACATGATGAAGAGTGTGTTAATGAACTGATGAACTGAATCAGATGTGTTACAGCACAAAAAACCCTTTATGTGCCTGAATTGGTTTCCTGTGTACCATATAGTGCACTATTTGAAGTACAGCTAATTTGTAGTGGTGTCTAAATACTCAGTGGAGAATCATATTCCTTGAATAGTTAACTATGTAATTACCCACAGCGTAAAACTTTACAATCAATTAACACTACTTCTGCACAAAGTGGCACAAAAAAAAATAAAATAAATAAAAATCACATCAAGATGTAACCTGGACGAACGTCATATATAAATGTAATTAAAAGTTGTTATATAATGACCAAATAATGGTTATTAATTTGTAACTTAATTATTGAATCCTAAATGATTAACAATCTTGAACTCTCTGATATTAACTGGAGAATGTTTTGAGTACATTAATGTGAAATACAATCTATCGAGGAACACTCACCATCCACTTTATTAGGAACACCTGTACACCTGCACATTTTTGCAGTTCTCTAAACAGCCAATAATGTGGCAGCAGCGCAATGCATAAAATCATGCAGATACAGGCCAAGAGCTTCAGTTAATGTTCACATTAAAGTTCACACTCTAATCTTTAGCTGTGCCCATGAGCCTCTGCCCCTGAGCCTGTGCCCATGATAGCCTCAGATTCCTGTTCTTGGCTGACAAGAGTGGAACCCAATGTGCTCTTCTGCTGTTGTAGTCCATCTACCTCAAGATTTGATGTTTTGTGCATGCTGAGATGCTTTTCTGCTCACCACGGTTGTAAAGAGTGATTATTTGAGTTAGTACAGGTGTTTGACGTGTACGGGTGTTCCTATTAAAATGGACGGTGAGTATGTTCAACTCAGCTAACATTAGACAAGTATAGATTTAACTTCAGTTAACCAGATTTTTTAATTTTTTAGGGATGCCACCAAAGATATTTTGGTGGCGGGGGGGACTTTTGGTTTTCTTTTGGTTTTTTTAAATTTTTTTTGTTTTACCAAGATTGAATTGGCTACAATGAAGTGTCAAATCTAACACTTTACAAATATTTGTCCAGTCCAGTGTGTCCCTCTCTGCTGCCCCATATAGTGCACTATGTAGAACAATCTACATAATAAACGGTGATTGAGGGAGCAATATCAGACACAGCATGGAATTTACTGTTGGTTTAACACATCCGACACACGTCATCAGATTATTTACCCTTCATGAGCTCAGTCAGTCTTCTCATACCCCTGATTTACCTCCAGCAACTGTTAAGGCCTTAATGAAGTAATAAAACATGTGTTAAAGCAACAGAAACCCTAAAACAGGCAGTGCACAAAGTCCCAGGAGAACCACTGTGTGCTAAATAAAACCTTCATAAAGTGGTGTACTGTTGTGACATTTATGTGAGTCAGCATGCTTTTGGTAGTAGACACAGTCTCCAAACCTGAGACTATAATACTGATATGGTATAAACTGTCTGTGAAACTTAATGCTATACTTAGATCTTATGCTTGAAACTGGCTCAGAGTGTGTTATGCACAGGTAATACACACGACTGAAAATAAGGTTGTTATAAATGTTAATTATAGCGTTTGGAATGGAGACACAGGCTAGGTTCACTGAATTAATTGTTGTTTTACTGGCAAAACTGTTCTCATGTCGGAGAAGATTATGAGACAAGGTGAGATTGAGATGCCTCGAGACTAAAAACTAGCCATACAGCTAGCTACAACAGTTCGAAAAGACATAACATGATCCCAATATTTAGCGTTTAGACATTTTCTTAATATAAACACATTTAGAACAGGGCCAGGAAAAAAAACTTTCAGTATAGAAATTCATTCCAGAAATTCATTCAATAAGAATTCATTCTTAGCCAGCTAGCTAAAAATACTCTCTGCTAGCTAGTCAATGTGCTGCTCGCATGCCATCAGGTCATGTCACGTCACATTACTAATGAACTTCTTCTTTCTGTATTGGCCAGTTAGTTTAAACTTTTACAGAAATATGTTTTTAATCAAGAAATAGTATAAACATTTATACAGTTAGCTAACAACATGGCTATTACACTTATTATTACAAATTCTTAGAATATTATTACAAAAAACGTGCCTTAATTCAGATGAGTCAATTGAAATTTGATAAGCGGTCAATGCTTACTGCCTTTTTTTTTTTCCAAGTTAGCTAGTTATTAGCTAGCTTATGCTCCCCATTCATGATTTCCATTTGCCTAGCAACAGTGTTTTCATGACTTCATTAGCAAGTGTGATACGTTGAATGTCGAAAATGACCAGTTCCATTGAAGGCATCTCAAATCCACCTCCTGCCCATTTCAGTGGTTTTCACATCTAGTCTCACTCCTCTCTGCGCTGAATCGCAGTTTGGGCACGTGAAACTCTAACAATCAGCAGATTACTGGCCTCGCTGTGAACGTAGCACAAATCTGAGGTAACCACAAGTAATCAAACTTGGCCTTTATATTTAAATGCACTCCTGTATGTTTCTAAATCACTACTACTTAATTAAATCATTTGTGCGCTTATTGTCACCTGACTCTTATACAGGTAGTGTGGAAACCCTACAGCACCTGGTCCTTGAGGACTGAAAGTTGTGTATTGCTAGTTTAAAGGAGCAGTTTGTAATTTTTATTGGCCTGCACTCCTTGCATGGCTAACTGCGATTAAAACACACAAACTCCTTGACACTACATATGCCTTGTGGGCAGGGTTGAGCAGCGCTGTAACGGCTGGGGGCGGAGCCAATTCTGGGCCAGAAAACATACATAGAAGCCTGTAATAAAGTACATCATCATCTATCTATCTAATGAAGAAACTAGCCAGTGCATGGCAATATGACAAATCACAGGCATCTTTGAAATGCAGTAATTATAGGCCTGTGTAATTACAAACTGCGTCTTTAAAAGGTTACGTATGTAAACCTGAACATGGAGAATGAGTGTTGCTTATTTTTGGCTGTGTACAAAGTTATGATCACACATAACATTATCATCACAGACAACCTCGTGGGTTGGGTTCTTTACTGCTGAGGAGATTTGCAATCACCATTCCCGTAAATCTCCTTGAGAACCAGCAGAGCCGTGTCCTCCGACTCCCTGAAAAAGAAAAAAAAAGTAGTTTTTTACCTTCATAGTTATATGAACACATGATCATACAATGTATTTTCTGTGCCTCAACTGATTGTGATGGATGTTGTCTGTGTGTGTTTTGTGTTTCTCTCACCAGTAGCACAGGTGACTCTGAATGGCGAACAGATATTCGTTAAAGCTTTCGATCGGTTTCTCTTGAAGGACGTAATCGATACGCCGGCCACCGTTCAGCTTCCCCACCTGGATCATTTTTTTCTCCTCCTGTTCCTGTGGTGAGGCTGAAACATTGAAACATGGCTCATTAAAGCAGCAGTATGTGATGACTGATGATGTGAGCAGCATGCACAAGGCTAAACTAGTGGCTCTAACATTTCAGTACTTGTTAATTACATTAGCCTCTTAGCTGTAGTGCACACTAAAGGAGCAAACTTCAGACACTAAACATGTCATTGTGGATTAACTACGTTTGGGTAAGAGGAACATAATTTTTTAAACAGGATCTTGCTTGGTTATTCTCTTATTTTGAATTTAATTATAGTAATAATACATAGTTTGTTTTTTATAGCATCTTTCTAAATCCCAAGCATACCACAATACCAACCCAACTAACCCAAGGCAAATGTCATCCAAGAGACACACACACACACACACACAGCAGTTACACAGTGTGGAATTTAATGACTCACTTTCCATTTCCTCGGCTGTGCACACTGCTGTAGCCATGTCATTTCCCTCAGCCAGCGCCGGAGCAGGAAGTTGGAAACTCTGCCAGACTGTCCGTAAAGACCCCAGCAGGTCTGAGCCGACGCGTGTCAGACCTTCCTTCAGCTCTGTACAGAACACCACAAACTCACACTCAAACTTATGCTCTAACTCAAACTCTTACACTCGCACTCAAACTTACACTCTAACCCCCTCTCAAACACATACTCAAACTCACACTAACACACACTCTACCTCAAACTCGCACTCTAACACACACACTCTAAAACACACTACCTCAAACTCGCATTCACACTCACACTCACATTCAAACACACTCGTACTCACGCTTACACTCAAACACACTCGCACTCACACTCAATCTCACAATCAAACTCACAAACATACTCGCACTCAAACTTACACTCGTACTCACACTAGCACTCACACTGTACTCGCACTCTAACTTACACTCAAACTCACACTCACACTGTACTCACACTCAAACTCACACTAGCACTCACACTCTAACTTACACTCAAACTCACTCACACTAGCACTCACACTGTACTCATACCGTACTCTCACTCAAACGTACACTCTGACACTCACAGTGTACATGCACTATAACTTACACTCATACTCACACTGTACTCACACTCAAACTCACACTGTACTCACACTCACAGTCAAACCTGAACTCGCTCCTAAATTGAATTAGCAATGACACTCATACACTAACTCACACAAACTCACATGCATATTCTCACTCAAACACACACGCAAACCCCCATATATATATATATATATATATACAAAAAAACACTTTGCTAATAAGTAGCAGAATTTACCCAGGTGCATCCTCTTCCTGCCCTTGTGATGGGGCATCAGCATGGGTGCTACCTCCACATCTGAAGGCAAAATCATGGGCTCGATCCTGTACGCCACCGGATCAAACTACACAAAATGATGAGCATGTTTTAGCATCTGACTCAGCTAAACAAAGTGTTTATTAAAGAAACAGTTCAGTCAAAAATAAAACACAGTTTCCTCCTTAGCCTAAATGTAGTCCATCAGCCAAAAGTTTGCTTTGGGAGCAACGAGGCTAATATAGCTAACAAGTAAGGAACATTTATAGCCTCAGTTTTAGCCTTGTGCAACAATACCATCCTGTATATAGTTATGCTTAAAATTTAAAAGAAATTTGAATGAAGTAAAAAAAAAACTTTTTGTGCTGTGTCGGATAATAATAAATTAATAATTTAAAAAAAAAAACATCGCACAAATGTGACACAAATTCATGTATTAGTTCTTACATATTTGTGTATCAGTAGTTATTTATTATTTTTTTCTATTTTTAGTGAAAAAGATCCCTGAATGAACTGAAGATTTGATTCGAACTGAAATTTGAAAGTGTCACTTTTATCAATCAAGCCATTACTCGATCTTCTGTACATTATTTACAGTATTATTAATGAGAAATGTGGTAAATGATAAACGTGGTCTGAGCTGAATAACTCTGGTTTGAGTAAAGCAGACGCACAGGATGGAAGATGTTGTAGAAGCTGCTGCAGGTGGGGAAGCTGTAGTTGGGGTCGATCCTCTTCAGGCCTCGGACGGTCAGGAACATTCCAATAGGAGAGCCGAAGGCAAAGAAGGCCTGGGGGTGGAAGCTGAGCTGTGGGTAATTAATAGATACCTGCAGGGGAAAAAAAAAAAAACAGGAGATAAATAATGTTAATTTATAACACAGAGGGCTTTGGAATGGGTTTGGAAAGTGTAAAGCACTACATCTAGTGTCATATCAGGCTCTCTAAGTAAATCCTGTGTACAAGAGTGTGTGTGTGTGTGTGTGTGTGTGTGTGTGTGTAAATGAACATTAAACAACTTATTCAGACAACAATAATGTGGCATTTTCATTCATTGTTGTAAATGAATTAAAGTTAATAGGCCAATTCTGTGGATCATCACCTCTCTTTTTTAAAATTTCACCATGTTGAAATATGATTATCTCCACATTAACCTTTACTATAAGTTTCGCTATAACAAATATAATGTTAGTACCTGTCCAATCCCCACATCGAAGTGCTGGTAGTCAATGGCGCTAGTTTTTGGCCGACTCTCTCGGATGAGACTCTGAATTTCAGGAGAATTTCTCTCATCCGTATGAGAGGAATGTGTTCCGGTGTGGGCCACAGATCTGTGCTGGATCAGTGAGGGGAAAAATCAGGGTCAGGACAAAAACACCTCACTCCAAGACAATGGACTCACATCAGTGCTAACTTCCAGACAAACACTCTGCAGCGCCACGCTGTCTGACAGGAAGTCATATATAATTCTCACCAGAGTGACTGTAAAACAATTTATTCTGTATGAAATGTGATATGTGAAAACATTATTATAATTATATTTTTTAATATTTGTACTATCAGTTAGTATTACACATCATTTTCAGTATAATTAGCTTTAGTGCCGTGACTGGTACGATTGTAAGAAGTCTACTTATATCACTGCATTGTTAAATTCGCAATTCTGATTGGGCAGAAAGCGTTGATTAATTTTCTATAAGAGCAGCTCTGACAATAGTTTCAGCTGCAAGGTTTTTCTTAATGAGATCATTCTAATATATTATCATTTCTATAGACTCAACTTACACACCACAAAAACAAATTCTAAAAAGCTGTGTATTTGTTGAAGGTGAGGCTTTCTGTATGGAGGCATTTATGCAGTCAGTTAGAGGTAAAGCTGTAACTTACAGTGATAACAAGAACCAACTTAACTCACAGATGTTCCACAACATTAAATGTAACTATAAATAATATGTAAAAATAATATGTAAAAATATGCTGTGTGGGTTCTTTTCTAAATAAACAAATCGAACTCGACGCCAACGGCTTCCACCACCACCAAGTCTGGTCTTCTTGTTACTAATTTGTATGCCAAAATGACCCTTAAAATATACTTCATTTTCCTCTATTGAAAAAAAGACTATTTCAGATATTTGACCTTGCTATGACCTTGACCTTGTTTGTATCAAATTCAAAGTCTAATCAGTTCATTTCATCTGCTGGTTACAGAACTAATTTCATATAACCACTTAGCGGCAGAGGAATAAAAAGTATAATTGTTGGTGCGTTGCTGTAGTATAAAAGGAATAAAACACTTTAAAAGCACGTATTTATGGAGAAGATTTTAGGTGAGACAGACTTTTATTTTTTGTTAGATAGATTAGCCTCATCATTCTAGCGCAAATTTGAATAAGCGAATGTTGGACATTAAACATGTCTTGGCTGCCTGACTACATTTGGGATAAATGGAGAATTTGTATACATTTTTATTTGTGGCTGACCCTTTTCTTTAAAGCAGGCTATAACATGTAATCTATAATTCACAATATATACTAGCTATATATTTGTCAAAGTGTTGTCCCTCTCCTAACATAATCTGTAACTTTTCATCCTCCCCTATCAGTACTTAATATTGTTTTTTTGTCTAGATTTTTCTGTTTTAAATCCAAATGAGAAAGTGAGCACACTTTCATTTAACAGCCAAGATAACTAAACAGGAAGACAGCAATATATCAAAAGCAGCATTTAATACCTTCCATTTCTTCACACAGTTCATAATCTTCTTGCAAGGGCCAAGTGGGATTCCTAGATCTCTCAGGTCGCTCTCAGAGCACAGCATCTGCAACAATTTGAATCAATATGCAATATATTAGGCAGATCCTGCGTTTAATATTTATTAAATCTACCTGAATCTCACTGCTTATCGGCATATATTTTATTTAGATGGTAACACGCATACACTCCATACACACGCGGCGTTAATACTGACTTCATTAAGTGTCCTCTCTCTTTTCTCTACTACTTTCAGTCAATTAAGGGTGCAGTAGTAGATTTTTTGTATTCCTTACTTGTACAAATAACCTGGACGATGTGTACAACATGATAAAAAAACAACAACAATGCATTAAGCCATGGCCTTAGAAAAAGTGTATTAATTTGCTGAGAAAACCTGTTTGGACTTTCTTTACTCTATGGGCCACCATAGATCCTGGGGGCGGAGCTTCAATAACAAGGGCGGGAATCATTTGAATGTCAAACCCACCTAACTGTCAGAGATCTAATCTTGCACCTTTAAAGCACATCAACGTTGACTTTTATATTAGGAAATAATGAAGGAGAGCAGCTTGAAAAATTAGAGTTTGATAACTGATGGAATAACAACAATTCTTTTGGACCCAGATGTGTAAGCTTAAAGGAATAATTAATGTGGCCCAAACACACCAGAGACTCCATGTCCATTTGTTCCTTCTGGAGGATTCTGAGATGTTCCTCCAAGCCGATGCTCATTAGTGCCTCGTCTAGACTCTCACAGGAAGTGCAGTCTGACACAGAGGAAGACCCCACGTCTTCATTATGCTGTCCATCCTGAATTACAAACAAATTCACACAAAGCTGACATTAGTCCTCAGTTCTGTCAGTCACATTTTTAAACTTTCATTGCCCTCATGGCTGGTACACAATATTATTGAAATAAAAGTGTTACAATGAAAGAAGGTTGAATAAAACACAATTTTAACAAACTCAACCATCTACTGATGCCATCCCTCCCTTCATAAATGTTATAATGAGCACATAAATGAGCCATGTAACAAACCTGTGCTGCATTGGTGCTGTCTGCTCCTGTCTTCTGATTGGTCAGGAGGTCAAAGAGGATTAATGAACCTAAGAGGAAAAGAATCTTTATTTTTAGTTTAATCACTGAAGTGTATACTTAAATGGTGGCAACATTTTACTGTTATCATGTTATATACTGTTATCATTTTACTGTTATCTACAGACCCAGGCTGTGTACAGTAGCTGTACAAAGTTGATTTATAGACTCAGGTTGTTTGAATTAACTGTATAAGATTGGTTTACAGGCCCAGGTGGTGTAAAGTAGTTTTGTAAAATTGATACACAGACTCAGGCTATGTAAAATAGCTGTGTAAGGTTAATTTACAGACTCAGGCTGTTTAGACATGGTTTACAGGCCCCGAACTGTGTACAGTAGCTGTATAAACCTGATTTACAGACTCAGGCTGTGTGAAGTAGCTGTATAATTTTGGTTTACAGACCCAGGTTGTGTAAAGTATTTTTATAAGGCTGATTTACAGACTCAGGCTATGTAAAGTAGCTGTATAAAGTTGGTTTGCAGACTTAGGTTGTGTAAAGTAGTTTTGTAAAGTAGTTGTATAAAGTAGCTGCGTAAGGTTGCATTACAGACCCATGCTGTGTAAATTAGTTTTGTAAAGTAGTTGTGTAAAGCAGCTGTGTAAGGTTGCTTTACAGACGCAGGCTGTGTAAATTAGTTTTGTAAAGTAGCTGTGTAAGGTTGCTTTACAGACCCAGGCTCTGTAAGTAGTTGTGTAAGGTTGTTTTACAGACACAGGCTCTGTAAAGTAGTTGTGCAAGGTTGCTTTACAGACCCAGGCTGTGTAAAGTAGTTTTGTAAAATAGTTGTGTAAGGTTGCTTTACAGACGCAGGCTGTGTAAATTAGTTTTGTAAAGTAGCTGTGTAAGGTTGCTTTACAGTCCCAGGTTGTGTAAAGTAGCTGTGTAAGGTTGCTTTACAGACCCAGGCTGTGTAAATTAGTTCTGTAAAGTTGATGTGTAAGGTTGCTTTACAGACTCAGGTTGTGTAAAGTAGTTTTGTAAAGTTGCTTTACAGACCCAGGCTGTGTCCTGCCACTGACACGGCTCCAGTGAATTGTGGGTTTCTTTGGAGAAAGATGCTGTATAGGTGGTTGATCTCTGAAGCTACTGTGTCCACAATGGTCTGACAGTAGGTGGCACTGTTGTAGAAGAACAGGTCCAACACCGTGTCATTGGCAAACTGGCGCAGGCCCCTGATGCTGGGCAAAGTGATCCGCTCCATATCTCTGCAAATAAGTGTTTTATTCAGTCTAACAGAGTTACGATCCTGATTTTTTTTTGTAAATTAGCTTATAACTAATTATTGTTGCCTCTTGGTAACTAACACATGACACTGACTTTGTTGGTCCTGTGCATTAAGTATTCTGTAATAGCTATTTAACCAAAATATTTAACCATATTTAACCTGTCGACCCCTGTGGTTTCTCCATGTAGAACTCTGTGCCAGTTAACAGGCAGAAACTCCGCTCGACCGACTGCTTGGTTGTCATCACTAGAGCTGAAATGCCTTTTGGTGAGAGTGAGGGCAGCGCTGCGGAACTCATTTACTGAAAAGAGAGAGAAAGTAAACCTCAAACACTGCTGTAATAACAGAGTTACACTTATGCGGTCAGTAAATTATGCCTTTTGATTAAGTGTAAAATAACATTATATTTCATCTACCACTTTTATTTATGTACATTTTTCACCACTTTTTATGTATTCACAAAAAATGCATTTATTTCAGCACTGACATCTTCAATTATCTGCATCACAGCAACAATAAAAGGCCAAACTTCTGACGTTCCCACTGACCAATTGACTGACTCTCTGTCAAAGCAGCACATTTTTAAACTGACCAACTGTTGGACCAACTGTCTGACTGCCTGAATGACAGACCAAAAACCCATTCATCCATTAAAATTGGATTAAAATCAGTGATCCATTAAAATCGGATTAAAATCAGAATTTTCATTCATTAAACAGGAAGAGGAATATGGAAAGAAAGTCGCTGTGTGGAGTGTGTGAAGTGGGTGTAATCTCACCACACTGCACGATTCCTCTTAAACGTAGATCACACGCCGGCCCAATGCCATGAACCATGAACACCAGGTGATCCACAGTGTCTGGTTCTCCTGCACAACACACACACACACACACACACACATACACGTAACCGTGAATGCAAATTAGCACCATGATCCTCTCAGTAAATCATAACAAAATCCATTACATATGAATAATAAAAAATAACATATTTTAAAGTAACCCAAAACTTTATACAACATGGTTTTTGTGATTAAATCCATTTGAGGAAATAATTTTGGGCTTGCAGAGGATCAAAGTGTAAAAAAATTGTCTGTGCAGTCATTTCATGTTTTCAATTCTTTTAAGAAACATTTAAGTTAGTGATACAGGCTAACTCAGATTTTTTTTTTCTTTCTAACGCTTCAAAATCCGGTATGCAAATGGAGACTGTGCAACAGCAAGAGGCTGAATGTGTAAGGCTGGGGGCATTTCTGATTTGACTGTTCACAGAATCTGGATTTTTGTTTTCTGTTCCTTTTGCTGTTGAGTCATGTTTTTATTGCAGTAACACCACATCAAGCCATTTATCATTCAATACAGAAAAATATTTATTATCCAAAACCAAGTCATGGATGGCTGTATATAGCTATCTGAGTTGTGCAATCACCCTGTGGGATTTCCACCAAAATATTCTCCACTCCTCTCTTTAGTGTTCTGGGTTGTGTTCTTTCGCTCGGAGACGGAGGACAGTCCAAGGAAAAGTTCGGGTGCTGGGTAATGAGCTGGCGGAAAACACACAGACAACAAACTAAACTGGGTTTTCCAATTAAAATGCTATCCTGAGTGAAAACACTGAAAAACAAATGCCTGCAGAGTGTAATATGCTTCGTGCCCCGTAGGAGGCACTGTGCCTTATGCAACAGATCGTGAGAATACCTTTGGGTTGTGAAGGATGACCGTTTCCCCTGTCGGCAGCTCCAAGTTTCTTTTCCACTCGTTGAGGGACACAGAGATCATGTAGTACTCCTGTTTAACACCGACCATGTGGTTTTTATTTCTATAGCACAGTTTATTTATCAATTTAACATACAGCTAAATATGCTTTAACATATACCACATAGACATAAAATTAAAATACATTTAACGGAGAACTAAAATAAAGTGAATGAAAAGGAGACATTTGGGAAAAATACCGAAGTCAAAGTGAAGAAAATGATCAAGTAAAATAGCTCTGCAGCTGCAGTACAAAAGTAAAAACACAAAATTCAGATGCCAAAAAGAGCTTATTAATTTCTTCCCAGAAACTTATTTAACTCATTAAGTTTTATATATATGTGTAACCTTTTTCAAGATGTGTGATATCATAATGACATTGTATTTACTTGTACCTACTCCCATTGGGATGCTTAAACATCTTTTTATATAGAACTGTTAATCAGTGCAGAAAAGAAAAGGTTTTTCTGGAAACAGACAGTTCCAGTTCCAAGAACAAATGTTTTTGAAATTACCTGGATTTCTGCAGAACATACACTGTCCACCCCAAAAACTGTGAAGCATGGTGGAGGTAGCATCATGGCGTACAATTCTTCCTAACTGTTGTGCAAACCTGATCAGCAGTTACAGAAAGTGTTTGGTGAAGGTTGTTTGGTGAAGTTTGTAATTACACCAGTTGACTTACTTTTACTTTAACTGTGGATTGTTAACCAACGTCTTTCATAAAGTTTAGTCATTAGTTTGTTTGTGTATTTGGATGAAGATCAGACCACATTTTAGGAGTGATTAATGCAGAAGTACAGGTAATTCTACAGGGAATTCTATGGGAATTTCCTTCTCCGAGAAAGACATCCATTTTTTAAACATTTGGTCCCATATAAAGACTTGTAGAGGACAGCTGTCCTTCTGCTGCTTTATGAAGATTGAGAATTTGGTGTTATATTGTATAATCGATTATCAGCATATGCCTAATCCACAGCAGCAACTTGAATAAAGGAAAAAGACTCTGACCTCCAGCAGGTCACTGATCTCCTCGGTGTAGGGAGTGAAGTTCATCTCCTTGCTGCCTTTGTGAAACCAGGAACATCTGCGCACTTCAGAGGGAGCCTGATCCCAATAAACGGCATAACGACGTCGCTCCTTTAATCTCACATCATAACGCCTACCCTCTGTGGCCACCACCACCTCATCATCACCACCTACACACACACACACATGTTGTAGTAGAGTGTAACAGTAATAAGTCAATGGATCTAACATGTTTGCGTGTGTTAGTTGGTGTGTCTTAAGGTGTTGGCATGTATTAGAGTATGTTATAATATGTTAGGGTGTATTGGTGTATGTCTGTGTGTATATGTATGTTGGTGAAGGTCAGAGTGTAGTAATTCGTATTAGAGTGTTTTTACAGCATATTAGAGTGTGTTAGTGTGTATTGGTGTGTGTTAAAGCATATTAGAATGTGTTAGCGTGTACTGGTGTTTGTTAAAGCATATTAGTGGGCAGTAGTGTGAATTAGAGTGTACTAGAGTGTACTGGTGTGTGTTAGTGTGTACTGGTGTATATTAGAGTGTACTGGTATGTATTTGATTGTTTTAGTGTGTATCAGTGTTTAATAGAATATGTTAGAGACTACCAGTGTGTGTTAGAGCGCATTAATGTGTGCTAGAGTGTAGTGGTGTTTATTAGAGTGTACTAGTGTGTCGGTGTGTGCTGCCATGTATTAGACTGTATTAGTGTGTATTTGTGTATTAGTATGTGTTGGAGTGTACTGGTGTTTAACAGAATATGTTGTGTGTGTGTATATATATATATATTAGTATGTATTATTAGTATGTATTAGAGTGTACTGGTGTGTATTTGTGTGTATTACAGTGTTTTGGAGTGTACTGGTGTTTAATAGAATATATTAGTGTGTATTAGTTTGAGAGTGTGTGTAATTGTGGTAGAGTATATTAGTGTGTTGATGTGTGTTGAAATACACTGTAACAAGTTAGACACAATAAACCCTAAATCAGATTAACACACACTAACACACACACACATGATAAATCACCTTATGAAATGAACACCCACTGCAACACATCACACACTCTGAGGCTGTATTATAAATGTGCACACAGACCGTGTGTGTGAGCCTCCTCCAGCCTCTGCGAGTCTTCAGTACTGAACGGTTTCCACGAGTCTCTGCCGTCCGCCGTCTGCTTGTAGAACCAGTGACACCGCACCGGTGTATACGGCTCAGGATGCGTGTCCATCCTCCTTCCTGTCTGTCCCTGACACCAAATTTACACACGTTACACACACATTATCCTTCATCTTCACTACTGTGCAGTCTGCCTCAGGTGGTCTGGGTGCTTTATTAATAAATACATCTATCGATTTATTTTTATTTAATGCTAATCATTCAATCAACCACAGTGTAGTCAGAGTTTATAATGAGTCACTTTATATCAGACTAAACTGGACAAGGACATGAGGACAGGACGGTCTACCTGTCCTCCGTCCCCCTTCAGCATGTCTCACAGGCTTAGGATAAAGGAGAGGGAGAGAGAGAGAGAGATCAGACAGATAATTAGACAGACAGATAGATAATCAATGACTGTTATGACCCTATAGATGATTATTTTCTAATAACAGCACATCCCAAAGTGTTTTATTCCTCTTAAACTACAGCAATCTGCTAATGCTAACATATTTTTATTTATCAAGGGAAGGCATAATTCTTTTTATCTGTTTATAGTTACATTTAACACAATAATTTTTTCCCTGCCTAGAATTTTTCTCCTCATTGTACTGTTTTTCTCATGTTTTTTTTTTTCAAACATTTTATTCTCATGTTCAGTTGGGTTTGATCTGTTGATGGATGCATGCATAATATTTTTTTCTCTCCTCTCTTTTCTCTCCTTTTTCGTAGTTGTTTTATTTATTTTTAATTTAATATTTTGGTCTGCATTTTATTTTTCTCCCTTTCTTTCCTTCCCTTTCTTCTCTCCCTCTCTCTTCCTCTCTTAGGAGTGGCTTTAATAATTTCCCCTTTTTTTCCTCTTCCATGTATTTGTTTCCTCTTTCGCTACCAAATTGAATTTGACTATATTTTTCTCTTTTCTCTTCTTTTTATGAGAATGAAATTTCTTAATACTTTTTGTTTTCTTTCTTCCTTTTCTTTCTTTTCTCCTTTTTCTTTCTCTCCCACTTTTAGCAGTGGCATTAATAGTCTACAAAAATTAATTACTTTTATATATATATATATATATATATATATATATATATATATATATATATATGGATAACAAAGTCCTTATTGTCCTCCAAAGAGGGTGATGATGGGTTATTAACTTATATAATCAAACAAACAAATAAATTCTAATCTGATCCAACATGGAAGAATAAACAAACAAACAAACAAAAAAACCCAAATGAACAAACTTCAAATCAGAGGTGATATGTATACAGTTTCTTAGTCCAATACCAGCTCCAGTACCAGTATTCAGTATGGGAATATGGGATATCCCTAAAATATCCCTAAAAACATTTATAGCTTCAGTTTAAAGGTTTAACCTTTACCATACATTCTCTCATTCATCTGTAGAACCCCCTTGAAATGATTTCACTGTTTACACCACTGCCTGTGTCTGATAAAGATCAATGCCAACAGATCACATGTTTATTCTGACTCACTGCACTGATGATAATAATGTCATTATAAGGAGAAGATGAGTCAAATACACTCCAGGGTACCAAAAAAAAAAAAGGTAAATATTTTTAATGGTCTTAACAACAAATCATTGTTCAGAAAATGAGCAAGAATGAAACAGATGCACTCCTGAGAGCTCCTGTGTGTCCATTTGCTGGTTTACTTTTACTGCAGTGAACTGTTTGCTTGGGGAAAAGCTATAAACAGGGAAATTCACTTCTATAATGTTCTTGTGTGCAAAGGTAAAGGTTTTTTTCTTAAAAGATTAGTCATTATCTGGTTATCTGCCACACCTGATGCAGCCCATCAACAGCCACAAGGCTTCAACATTTAAAAAATCAAAGGGAAAAGCTCCCATACTAACTTCTTTTATCTAGTTGTTTCATTCTTGCTAATTTCCTGACCAAAGATTTGTTGTTAAGACCTTTAAAAGCTTCATATTTCGCCATTTTGGGCTTGGCCCATTTTTTTCAGCCCAGGAGTATACATGCTGAAGGTCAATCTGCAGGTTTATTATATAAGAAATTATTATTTACAGGCAATCTATGAAGCCCAAAATCATTTTAAATCATGTACAGTATGATGATCATTTCTGACTTACAGAGATATAAGTGTAAAATATTTAAGTGTAAAAAACCCTACACAAGCTGGAGCCATGTACAAACATTCGTGACTGTTGTTGTTGTTATTATTATTATTATTATTATTATTATTATTATTATTATAATCTTTGATCAGTTATTTACTTGCAGTTATATTTTTGACAGCAAAAACAGACTATAATCCAATGGAAACTCTTTCCCAACCACTAGGACACTTAATTCAGAAAATTCCAGCTGTGGTATAAAACTATAGGATACATTATTAAATTCAAGTGTAAATAAGTCAAAATGTTCACGTTAAAATAGGAATAATATTAAAACACACGATCTGATTGCAACCTCAACTCTGTATAAAACCAGTCAATACTGCATGCCGCATTAATGGAATATTATAAACATCAGATCCTACCAGGCTCGCTGTCGCTCCTACGGCTACACCGCTGGGACAAAAAGGAGCGTAAACAGTCGAACACTTCCGGTGGAGCGCCAGCTAAACACAGCCCCGTTAAATCTCTTTCTCAGATTCGGTTCGTGAATCGACTCGCTCGCGGATTAGCCTCTGTGCTGGAAACACATCATTTAAACGCACAGTTTTCAAAAATGAAAAGAAGTTACGACTGAATGTGCTATTTGTAATCCACTTCCGTGAAGGTCTGGACAAATCAGATGCTGACGTCTCATCCGGGTACTGCGGCTGGACCGCTACCTGCGCTGTAACACTCTTTATAACGGTGCTGAAGGTTAATATATAAACTATTCACCAAAATGGCCACCAAAAGGATTTTAAATGGGTATATCTTGTCCAGTCTCAAGTTCCCGGGAATGCTGTTAGTCAATTAATTTCACAAAACGTAAACAGATCTTGAGTTTTGTCAAAAATAAAGACATTAATTAAGGAATAAAACAGCCTGGACATGCTGGTACCGGAAAACAATCAGCGTTGTTCTTTCAGCACATCCTGAATGGGTTTATTCCTCTCATACCACAGCAATTTCCTTCCCTTTCTTCTCTCTCTCTCTCTCTCTCTCTCTCTCTCTCTCTCTCTCTCCCACTCTTAGGAGTGGCTTTAATAATTTCCCCTTTTTTTTCTCTCCCTTATATTTTTTTCTCTTTTGCTGCCAGATTGAATTTGACTATATTTTTCTCTTCTTTTTATGAGAATGAAATTTCTTTATACTTTTTCTTTTCTTTCTTCCTTTTCTTTCTTTTCTCCTTTTTCTTTCTCTCCCACTTTTAGCAGTGGTGTTAATAGTCTAAAAAATTTATATATTTATATCTATAAACTTTATATATATATATATATATATATATATATATATATATATATATATATATATATATACCAGTACATGTACCAGTATTCAGTATGGGAACATATCCCTAAAATATCCCTAGAAACATTTATAGCTTCAGTTTAAAGGTTTAACCTTTACCATATATTCTCTCATTCGGCTGTAAAACCCCCTTGAAATGATTTCACTGTTTACACCAGCCTGTGTCTGATAAAGATCAATGCCAACAGATCACATGTTTATTCTGACTCACTGCACTGATAATAACCATGTCATTATAAAGAGAAGATGAGTCAAATATATGCTGAAGGTCAAACTGCATATTACACTGTTTATTACATAAGAGAGAGAGAGAGAGAGAGAGAGAGAGAACAGCGAGGCTTGTGAGGGCATGATCTCACTTTTTTTCTATAATGTAAGTGAGAAGAGGAACTAACTTCTCTCAGACATTCCACAATCTAACTATAAACCGTTAAAATGTGTGACTGCACTTATGTTATAGCAGCTATAACAAGCCATTTCCTTACTAGCTTCTCTTTTTTTTTTTTTTTTGCTCTTTTGAATTTAATAAGACCAAAAAGTAAAAATGCAGCTTTTCATTACTGAGAAATCAGAAAGCGCAAAGTTCTCTCTCCTGAAAACTTTCCCGTGGAGGAAAACTGCCGCACTGACAATTGAGACTCCACCCATAAATGTTAAATAAACGTGTCCTCACAGAAACTTGACGATATCAGCAAATACATTTTTCTTTGTCAAATAACAACACGGTTTTATTCTGTTTATTATTAGGCTTAGATTATGTGGAGTGTCTGCAATACAAGTCCATATGTAAGTTGTTATTGTACAGATCATAAAGTATTCAAACGAGTGCATTAATATAAACCTGATATTTTGCACTATTGTC
Source organism: Pangasianodon gigas (assembly GCA_022758105.1). Taxonomy (NCBI): domain Eukaryota; kingdom Metazoa; phylum Chordata; class Actinopteri; order Siluriformes; family Pangasiidae; genus Pangasianodon; species Pangasianodon gigas. Next base: position 19,038,988 of record CM040470.1, on the reverse strand, counting down.
AGAGCTGCTGTTATAGAAAATTAATCATCCTAAAAAAAATAGAAAATTAATCAGATTCAGGAATTCAACAGTGCTGTGGTATGGGATTTTAAAAAAGAAAGAAAAAAAGAAACTATAATTTTAATATTTCTGTTTGTCGGTTGGAATAAATATCTTCGGTGAATGAAAACTAAACAGAAGATGGTGATGTACTTCTGAATGTGTCGAGAACAAAATGTTGACTGGAACAATAATCAGTCTGAGATTTAGCTACAATAAAACAAAAAGACAGCAAATAACATTTAATGTTGTAATGTACATGTAGAGAGTTGTAGATTAGTTGGAGAATCAGTTTGGTAAATAGTTACTGAATTGAGTCCATATCTTTTACAATCATACATACTGTATCTAACACTATCAGATATTTTGACCTCCTCAGGGTAAACAGGATATGCTCTGCTGTGTTGGATGAATACATATAAAATTGTAAAATTTAAATATATAACATGATGAGTGAAGAGACAGTCACATTGCACAACACAAAGCAACCTAAAAAGACCAAGTACACTCGTGTTTATACAGCAGATAGTACATGTAGCTAACTAATACACAAAAAAATAAATGGCAATAGTGTAAACAGTGTTGCTTCACAGAATTGAATTGGTATAAAATTGAAAATATCTCAGTCTCAGTTTGATATGTTGTGTATTGGCAGAATAGTAGCACATTTCATTACAGTGTATAACAAACCTTTATTCAATTTCAGTTTAGAAACACTGGGTTTAATTACACAAGAGAATAGTTTAGCTATATCAGATAAGCTAGTCAGGCATCTAAACACACTGTGTGAATGTTAGCCTGCTAGCTAGTTAGGTTTTTTAACACCAGACTTTAGCTGTAGCCAGGAGCCGCTAGTCAGCATGACCTGACTAAAGGACTGTATCATGTAATTCAAACAAGCAGTCAAATTCGATATTAGTGAAACTATTTTTATTGTGTAATTAAAGCCAGTGAGAGTTGCTATGTCATAGCATGAAAGTGGAAATTGGTTAACTGAATTTCACCTTAGCTCTGCCTCAAATCAGGACATGCTAATGAGACTGTGTTGAAAATAATTGAGAAACACAGGGCAAGTGTCATTCTCCAAGTGGAAGTGATTGTCACATGGCATTATGACTTGCTGCTATAAAAATGAGTAAGAGATTTTTGGTATGTACACAGTGCATTATCACTACACAGACACGTGAGTAGTTTTACCACAAACTAGAAATAAGAAAAAAACTAAACTAAAGGGAAAAAAAACAGTCTGGTTATTTACATTCACTGTATCACACACATCTCTATACACATACAGTATCTATTTACTACATTTACATTATATAAGTGAAAGCCATCACTGGTGTGCTGAAGTTCACAGTAGGAGTGAGTGATGTGACGTGATGTGATGATATAATAGAGACATCGGAGTAAACAATGTCCTGGCGCAGTTATCGGAGATATCACGGATATCATCAGTGCTTCTACAACGCTGATTTACTCCATTACTCACAGAAACCTGTAGCTGTTTGGATATTATTTGTATTTTTTAAAATAAAATATTCAACTTCTAATGTCTAAAGGATTGATAAATATGAAGAGAATGAAATTGTTCCTTTAAAAGTTAATCAATGTCGTATGTTAATATGTTAATGTTGGCAATCTGTCTGTTTCTGTCTCTCTGTCTGTCCCTGTTTCTCTATCAGTTTATGTCTATCTCTGTTTTCTTTCTATCTGTCAGATTCTCAGTCCATCTGTATAGCAGTTTATGTATGTTTTCCAGTCTGTCTAATTTTATAGCAATCTCTCTCTCTTCTGTCCATCTATCTGTCTTTCTCTATCTGTCTGTCTGTCTGTCCGTCTGCCTGTCTGTCGATCTTCAGTCCATCCATCTGTCTTTCTGTCTGTCTGTCTTGGTCTTTCAATCCATCTCTCGCTCTTGCTCTCTCTCTCTGGCGATCTGTCCATCTGTCTGTCTCTTTCTCTATCAGTTTATATTGTATATGTCTGTCTTGATTTTTCTTTCTTTCTTTCTTTCTTTCTTTCTTTCTTTCTTTCTGTTTTTCTTTTCATCTATCATTTTAGGTACATTGTCTGTGTCTAATTTTCCACATATTTGTCTGTCCACCTATCTGTCTCAGTCTATCTATCTATCTATCTATCTATCTATCTATCTGTCAACCCATCTGTTTCTTTTCATCTTTCTGTCTGTCTCTGTCTTTTCTACTGTTCTAATGTTTATTCTAATGTTTAGACATGTTTCCTCAGTTGCTACATACATTATTTTTGTAAATCTTAAATTTAAAAAACCTTTAAACGTTCTTCTTTAACTTTACTGTTGTTTACTACCCAACATGCTGTATGTGAGTATTGTAATATATTTTGTAATATAGTTTGGTCATATCGCTCACCCCCACTTCACACTGGCTTCCATGACAGTAATGGAGAAATGCAGCTCGGTGTATCAGAATAATCCGCATATCAGAATAATCCTCAGTTCCAGATGATCAGAGTCCATTTTAAGCGTATATACATAAACACATAAACACATGTACATTGAGTTTGAGTCGGTCAGTTAAAACTGAGGTTTGGAAAGAATCTGGAACGGCGAGCGTATCGGGCTTCTGGTTCGCTTCGTCTTCTTGTTCCTTCATATTCTCTCTTTCTACGAGCAAGGTCTTCTTCCAGTGCCTACACACACACACACACACAATTATTAATGCAACTAATTAGTGCTATGTCTACACCTAAATCTAACCCTAACCTTATACTCAGTAACAAAAAGGAAAGCTTTTAGCTCTTTTAGTTTTTAAAAGCTGCAGAAGAAAACTACCAAAAGATCAAAACTGTCTGATATTCCTATCCTTGTGGGGACATTTGGTCTTACTTAATTAATACACGCACACACACCAGGTATCTGCTTGGATTTTATAGCAGGACAAACTGCAGTTAAATTCCTCAGTGTATCTCCCAGTGTCAGGCATGAGAGCAGATGTGTGTGGAGAAAAGAGATGGAGGGAATGGGTTCCACATCTACAAACACACTTTATTTGACCTTGTCACTGTCAGCTCTAACTGACCTTTGATTTTTAATGATTTTTTAAATAGTATTATATATTTGCTGCATGTTTTTACCTCTTTCCTGCAGGCTAGTTTGTCTCTCCATTCATTCAGTTCTAGTGTGTGCTCATCTTCCAACCTTTTGATCTTCTTCTTCTCCATCTCCACCAGAACCTGCAGTTTTTCATTCTAAAGCACACACACACACACACACACACACACACACACACACTGTATGTAAAAATGGGTGTCCAATCTATACCACACTACCTTTTTTTGTAATGTCCCAAGAGATCTTTTAAACTTGACCAATTACTAAAGCAATAATAGACTGTACACAATGTCTCTTTTTACCTCACATGTAAATAATCAGTCAAGACATGTTTGTTGTCTGATGCCTGCGTCTTTAGTTTTGCTCTGAAGCTATGAGGTTGAGCTTGCTAACGTTAAAGGGAAGCTTATAAGCTCCAGGTTAGCGTCCACCTTCGCTTGGCTCAGTACCATCACATTTCATTTGTTTAAAACTCTAATCTTTCTTTTCCAGTTCCACCCCTTCCAACATGATATGTACTAGGAAATGTAAGTTATAGAGCATTTAGTCCAAGATTTTAGATGGAGTGATGGTGAATGAGTGCAGATTGATAAAAGTGTGTTGGTGTACCTGCAGCTGATGGAGCTCAGTGATGTTGAAGTCGCACTGATCTTGCAGTTCCTTGAACTGGATCTCCTGATTCTCCTGCAGAGTCTTGAACTCCTGCTTCTGCCTGCTCTCCTCTTCTGACATAAACTGAGAGAGAGAGAGAGAGAGAGAGAGAAAACCAGACAGATAAAGAGATCAAACCCAAAAAGGAGACAGCAGGAGAGATGGAGAGAGAAAAAAAACAGAGAGACCAGACCATAAAAAAGATAAACTAAGATGAGACGACACACATAACATTCACCATAAATAATTCCTTGCAGTCAAAAGGTAGAGTGTTATTGCATTTAGTATGTTCACTAAATAATCTGATATGCTGCAAATTGTGATAATTATTTAAATGTTTACATGTTTCAATAATCTGATTATGAGAAAACCTAGGGTCATTATTAATCTCTTAATATTTGTATTGTATTTCTTGTATTTCTTTCTAAATACATCACACCATATGGCTACAGTCACTTTGCATCTCACCAATAAGAGGAGAAGAAGACAAATTCCTCCTTCTTTCCTTCCTTTTTTTCATTTCACTGGTAAATATTTATATCAGAGTTTTTTATGGTTGCTTAATGCTCTTCTTCTTCTTCAAGCTTTTTTTCTCTGTTTGGTTATGTTTGCTCAAATGTGTAGATGAAGAAAAATATGTAAAAAGATACCAGACGTAAACAATAAAATACTGTTCAATAACTCATGCGGAACTAAGCAGGAACAAATGAGGAGTACTACATTAATACCTACGTCATTACTGTTAACAACTGATGAATTCTAGGTAATTACTCAGTAAATAATAATAAAGTAATGGTTTGGTAATTCATTATGAACTAAGCAATAATTACTGAGTTGTATGTATCTCCTGGAGAACTATTAGCTAACTAGTAAGGAGTAAACCATGGCAGGAGTGCTGTTATAGGAAAATAACCCATGCTGGGGTGGTGTGAAGCAGCAGAAGTGGAATATTTTCCCATAAAATCACATTCTGAAGTGTTTTATTTCTCTTATGCCAAAGCAATTTGCCAATAATTACAATTATTAATTTATTAATGAACAAAACATTGTGCTTTTTACCAAATTATAGTTACATTTAACGTTGTTTAATGTCCATGAAACAAGTCAGTTCCTGTTCTCACTTTCGTTCTAGCAGCTATAAACAGTCGTTCCCTCACCAGCCTCTCTTTTTTCTCTCTCTCTTCTCTCTTGAAATTAATAAGACGAAAACACATGGTTTGTCATGTTATCTAAATTTGAAATGCACAAACATTTCTGTCTACTGAAGACTTTCCCATGGCAGAAAACCTTTTGAATGTTACAAAGTTCTGACACTGGAGACTCCTTCCATAAATGTCTCAATTATTATATTTATATGAATCAATGATTGTACGGTTTTCTTTATTAAATAACAACAAATTTTTTTCTGATCTGTTTATTATTAGTCTTAGATAATGTAGATCGTCCACCTTACAAGTCCCTGTGAATGAGCTGTTGCTATAGAAACAATAACGTACCGTATTAGAATGAGCGCATTAATACAGATGACACTACTTTCAGAGCTGCTGTTATAGAAAATGAATTAACACCTTCTGACTAATCAGCATTGTGGTATAATGGTTGTGTTATTAGTGTGCATATAAACATCCACCTAGTGACAGAGCATGTAATATTTTTTGCATTAATTAGCACATTAATGAGCTTTTATTAATCATTATACATAACAAGGTGCACTCAAGCACAGTGCAGAAAGATAAATATTAAAATTTCACATTTTCTATTTCTCTAAAGCTCGGTCGTCTGGAATTTATACAAATATAGATGACAGACGCCTCAGATGTCATGCTATCCCCTATGTAATTTAAGTCATATGTTCTTTTCTTGCACCAAAGCTCTTCAGCTTCTGGCTCCATCACTGAAATAATAAATAATGTCTAAAACACTTAAGATTCATCGTGAGGTTTGTCTTGCTATGCAATATTCAGTGGTCTCAGAGGCTAGACTCAGTTTAATTCTGAACAGTTAGACATCTTTATTAGCTAGACGCCAATTATTATTTCACTGGAAATCCACCAAACCACCAGCTATCACTCAGTGGATTATGGAGACTACATCTTTCCTCAGACGATTACATAAAAGTAACTCTATTAAATTCCTCGAAAGATGGCAACCTTTCACAGCCTCAGCTCCCTACTAAGCTTTCTCTAGCTTCTTTTTTTTTATTTTCCACTTTCCAGCTCTGATTATGTAGAATATGTTCATAACAAATGGTTTGAAAATATCTTTTCAGATTAAGCTTTTTTTTTTTTCTAACAAAAAGTGCTGACTTACTAACAAGAAGTGCTGGTTTATTATTATCAGTAATACAGATGGACTAAAGATTGCCTTAACTCTGGTGATAAGGAGGTGGTTTGCTGTATATTTGAAGACAAGCTGCTTGTGTCACTTGACTGTTTGCAGTTAAACGTCACATTGTGTACTGATGAATGTCCCAAAAATAGTTTGTTTGAATAAAAACAGATGTAATATTTGAATGAAATATTTTCAATTTAATGTCATAAATCTCCTTATTTCCCCTAGCACTTTCCATTGTTTGTTTTTCTTGCCTGACATTAACTTGACGTCACTTTTCTGAATTTTTTTTTTTTTTAGCTCTGCTGTGACCAAAAACACCAAAGACAGTGCTATTAAAAACAGCTACATTCCACATAAGCATTACGTGTAAAACACCAAGTGTGAAAGCAGTCTAAAGGCCTCAGCATAGTTAATGTGTAGACGAAGTTCAGCTCTACCATATACAGTATACTGTATGTAATTACAGACCAAATAGACATTAAGGCTTCATTCTCTGTGTCGTGCTCATGGCAGCTGGGCAAACTCTACAAACTAACACACTACACCACCAAGCCTGTGATTGGTCATTACAAACGAGGTGTGCCCAAACCAATTCATCCCAAGATGGATGACTTTAAGGAGTGGCTGTCAGAACAAGTACAAAAAATACCTGTATGGTATTGTGGGTTATCAGGAAAAGAGGCAAGATTTTGTACATCGTCATGTTACCTGTGTGAGTTTCTGTCTCTGCTCGACCCCGCTCAACCCCTGCCTCCTCAGATCTTGCCTTAACCGGTTTAGGTGACTTTTGATCTCAGCACGTTGGGCCCTTTGGAATTGAGTTCTTTCCTGAGCCTGAGAAGACTTCTGCTCATCTATTAGGTCCTGCTGGAATCGGGACACGCGCTCCACATCCTGCACAAAACAATTAGGAATAAGAATAAGCATAAGAATAAAATCTGTATTTGTATTTCAACGTAGGCTGTTCAGATCATCTAAAAGTCACCTTGCTGTGTCTCCGGCTGAGCTGCTGTCTCTGGAGAGAGTACTGCTCCTTCACCTGCTGCTTAAATAAATGATATTTCTCCTGCAGGTGGCGCTGTTCCAGTTCCCAGATCACCGACTCACGTGCTGCAGGTATAAAAATACATACAATCCTCAGCTCGCAGCTTATAGCAGTGTTTCTGCTCTGAGTAAGCTTTAAACACACACTCTGAAGCAGATGTGTCTGCAGACCACACGACTGGTGGGTGTGTCTTTGGGGGATACAAATGGGTGTGTCTTTTAGCCCATATATGACATTTCTGAATAGTTTTATGACTGCATGTAGGGAGGTTTTCTGTTAAGTAAAATTTTGTTAGCCGTCTAGATAGGGGTGAAGATGACATTTATGAGTACTTAAATATTCTCAAATAAATTCTGTCTGGTTACCTCATGTTAGCTATTTGCAGTAAAAATTATAAACCTTTATTAAGCATTTACTAATTTGACTTAGTAATCCCCTCAGAAATCCTGTCAGGTATAGCGCATGTTAGCTGTCCAATTAGCTTTAGCAGCGATGATTATGAAGAATTACATATATGACTTAATAATCTCCTCAGAAATCCTGTCAGGTATAGCGCGTTAGCTGTCCAATTAGCTTTAGCAGTGATGATTATGAAGAATTACATATATGACTTAATAATCCCCTCAGAAATCCTGTCAGATATAGCGCATGTTAGCTGTCCAATTAGCTTTAGCAGCGATGATTATGAAGAATTACATATATGACTTAATAATCTCCTCAGAAATCCTGTCAGGTATAGCGCGTTAGCTGTCCAATTAGCTATAGCAGCGATGATTATGAAGAATTACATATATGACTTAATAATCCCCTCAGAAATCCTGTCAGGTATAGCGCATGCTAGCTGTCCAATTAGCTTTAGCAGCTAAGATTATAAAGAATTATTTATATGACTTAAAAATCCCTTCAGAAATCCTGTCAGATTTGCTCATTTGAGCTATCTAGCTAGTTTTCACAGTGAAGATTAGATGAATAATAATTATGAATTTAGACTTTATGAATAAGACTTTAAAATCTTCACAAAAATCCTGTCAGGTCAGCTCATGTTAGCTACTTGAAGACTTCCATATAAGGACTCAAAGATACATTTCTATATTCTCATTTATGGTCTTAATAACACCCAATTATAACTATTCTTATTTGTACATATAGATTTAATGCCTCACAAACATTTTCTTATTGGCACACTCAGATATCTCAGAAGGCAAAATCAATCTATCCATCGTAAACTTGTTGCCTGAATAGCTAATGCAGCTACTGCTATGAAGCTAAATATGTCTTTAGTGTTTGTTTTGTGGTCTAGAACATCTTCCTCATTGGTGGTAAAGGTGGTGTTGAGTCTATATTTTTGTGTAGTGGGTACATCATTACACAATTAGATTTGGCAGGTGGTGTACTGTTTATTGTGGAAATAAGTCAAACCCGCTAACACGTCCTTGAATTCCTGTTTCAAAAGTAAATACACCTTAATTATTGTGTTTTGTGTACGGTGTGGCTGTTGTACCTCTCTTGAGCTGCTGAGATTTGACAGTGATGTCCCACTCCATGGAAGCCACTTTCCTCTTGTGTTCCTGTACGGCTTTCTGTAGTGCTTCATTTAGCTCCTGCTGCTGCTTCTGCAGGAATCGCTGCTCCTGTAATACACATAGACGTTGGTTTTTTTTCTTTAAACAGGGAACTTTGTGGAGAAAAGATAGTCAATTATTAGATGAAACACTCTTTATATTACACTAATTGAATAAAGTACCACTAGCTTGGTCTTACAGATGCTTATTTTTATGTATGTAATGGTTTTGCTGATCTCAAAATAGATTATCTGACATGTAGGGTTTTGAAATAAGTTAAGTTTTATTGTAATAAGAGTGCATAGCAGGGGTCAAAACACAGGCATGCAAAGTTAAATAAAGTTCCATAATCCATAGTCAATGTTAAAACACAGGGAACAGTCGAACCAAAATGAATGGGGAAAAAAAGCTGGGAAATACTCGATATAAAATGCATGGTAAGACTTCGCAACAAACAGTGACACAGAGGATATAAAAAGAACAGGTGGACACAAATGGGTAACAAACCAATGACGGGACAGGGGCCAAACAAATATGAGCACATGGATTTTGGCGCCATGTGAACCTTAAAGTTTGGTAGATCACATTATGGCTCCAACTTCTTATAAATTCCCATCTCTTTCTTTTCTTGAGAGCTCAAGTTCTCAAGAGTTCTCCCTACTTTCCCAGTTCCACAATCACTCTTCATGTCATTTAGTTTAGAGTCTGCACTTGCAAACAAATCAGTTTCATGACTCATATGAATTTGTATAAAGTGTGCAAAATATATTTTTTCACCACGTTACTCATGGTGCCTCATATTCCGTTTCTATTAAAGTTTCAACAAACATGGAGGAACAAACTTTCCATCCATCCAGTAGTCGGTCTATCTGTTTATCTTGTTTGACGTGACTTATTACCTCTTTAGAGTCCATTTTAAGGGCTCGGAGCTCTTTCTCTTGCTGAGATTTGAGACGCCGTGCTTCCTCTCGGAGACGCGCTGTGTGCTCGGTCTCCATTTTCTGGCTCTGCTGTTCATACTGTTTCTCCAGACGCTGCAGTTCTCCATCGTAGTACTGCTTCTTACTCTGCAGAGGGCGACACAAAGAAATGGATGGATGGAATAAAAACTAGTTGTAGTGCAAACAGATTTTGAACCTGACAGTATCTATGGTTGGTATGTGTGTGTGTGTGTGTGTGTGTGTGTGTGTGTTTTGATGGGTGTATATGTGTGTGCATTTTGTCTTACACTCATTTCCTGTTCAATATGGCGGAACATCATCTCTCTCTGTTGCTGCAGTTTTAGTTCCAGCTGTGTGAACTCTCGTTGCTCCTCTCGCTGCAGCAGTTTCAGAGCGTGCAACTCTTGCCGCCTACACACACACACACACACATAAACACACACAGCATTTTTATTTTTATATACACACATATGTGTAATGTGGTGGTTACACTTTCCCTTTAATTCAAACAAATTTATATTTTTATACACACACTTGTGCTTTCATGCACACACAGACACACTTTCAATCACATACACACATATACAAACACACAAAAATATATTTTATTATCTATTATTAACTTTATCGATTTATTAACTGAAAGTACCTGATTGAGCGCATCTGCTGTTCTTTTTCATTTCTCTCGCTGATCACTTTTGATGTGGTGACGCTCACCTCACGCCCATCCACCATAAATCTTCGCGTTTTCTTCACCGTTTTTCGGCCCACAGGTAAATTCTGCAAGTACACAACAAAGGAGTGAGTTACAGTAGCATGTAAAGTCTAAGTCCACTACCAGAAGGTGTTATTAGTTTATCACTTATTTTCAACTTATGTTTTTCAGCCTTCATTAATGAATACAATATAATGTCTTCTGATTGGCTGAAAGTTCTATAACACAGAACACAAAAATGAGTGCTCTGATACTGTTAGTAATGTACATGGAAATGGTCATGTTAAGATGAATGTTGGACATCAGCTGTCTCTGTGGTGTGTAACTTTTTACAGAAGATGTAAGGTGATGCAATGCAATCATCATTCATGTGTCAGAGCCTTTTAGTCTTCAATCAAATCAAAATTGTACAATCATTATACCAGCCAGTCAAAACATCACAGCTATTATTATATCAGCCAATCAAAACACAACAGACATTCCAGCCAATAAAAACTTCACAGTCATTAGACCAGCCAATCACAATTTTACAATCATTGTATCAGCCAACCAAAACCTCAAGACATTACACAGAGCATTCAAATCTTCATTATTGATCCAACAAAGCATGTTTATTATGGTTATTCCAATAATTGCAACTGGTACACTCAAAAGCTCAGGAGACTACAGCTAAGAACTTTGCGAAGAGCAGGAAGAAAACAAAAAACTTAAATAAGGACATAAGGAACAGAGGGAACCATTCACCAGTAAGATTGTTAGAAAGGTGTCACCAATTATGAAAAGTGGGAAACAAGAAATAGGTGCAACTAATCACAGGAAATAATGGGCTTGACGAGCAGGACCAGGAAAATGATGAACAATAAGAGACAGATGAGCTGTTGGTATTTTTGTTTGAAGGAAATGTTGTGTTGTGTTGGAAGTAAACTCTTTTCACCGCACTGACTCACCGTTTCATTCTTTGTTGAAAGCGCTGCCGCGTCGTCGTGCTGATTAATGTTATGATGTAGTGAACCATTTGACTCTGTGTGAGGTGCTTCTGCATTTGAGTTGCCATTCAGGATGCTATGTGACTTTTCAGTCAATTCCACTTGCTCGTGTTCATGTGCAAAGCTAACCTGCTTGTTGGTTTTGGTAACCTTTTTGTCTATAGAAACACCGTTGGTCTTTTCTGGGCTCACTTCCTCTCTCTGTGTCTCGCTACACGCTGGACTGTCAGTCTGAATCTCTGAAGTTTCTCCTGTGTCATTGTCAAGCGTGTTGTTCTGAGAATCAGTCTCTGTGAGATTCTTAGGTTCATCTGATTGGTCAGTTGTTATCTCCTCATCCTCATCTCTGTTTCCTGCACTCTGGATCTCCTCGGGGCTTGCCTCGTGTCTAGACTCCTCCTCTGCCGGTGCTTCTTCTTTCTTCGGTTCTGCTTCAGATGGTTCATCTCGCTCAGTTTCTTCCCTCAGTTCTGATTCTTGCTGATTTTGGGCTTGTGCTGTTTCTTCACTAGTTAAATGAGCTATTAACACTGTTTTTTCAGCATTCTCAAAATGTTGGTCCTTCACTGTGTCTATGTCTTCCATTATTTCTTTCCTATCATCTACACCTTCTTCGTGTTTGCCTCCATCCTCAGCTATCTTTTGTTCCTCCTCTTCTTTAGAATCAACTTGTTCTTCTCCATCCTCTCTCAAGTCCTCCTGCATTACACTCTCTGTCTGTTCCTCGCTTGTCTTTTCCACAGAAGCAGGAAAACACACTTCCACAACTGGCTTTCTGACTAACTCCACTGTTGATGAGAATTTAGAAGGAGTCCCATGTCCAGCCAAATCCAGATAATCATGTAAACATCTCTCTTTTGTTTCATGTTTCCTGTTTAAGTGCAAGGTTTCCAAATCCAATGTGTCAATCAGAACATTTTGCAAATCAGCTACTCCAAGCTTATCGTCTTTTTCTACTGGTCCACTAAGGCATCTCCAAAATGTTTGCTCATCTTTAGATTGATCAGCATTTGGACTGTTCTTAACTTCTGTATCCTGTAGTGTTTCCTGTTCAGAAAAATCCTCTTCCTGTTGCATTTCTTCATCTTTGCAACTGTGTGCATCAATGTCCTTGCACTCCATGTCACTCTCTAACATTGGTTTCTCTTCTGTTTCTCCATCAGGTTTATCCGGGCTCTGATCAGATCCATCTTTCACCTCCTCAGGTTTCTCCTCATTTTCCGTCCCTTTGTCCTCTGTCTCTTGTGGACTTGTCTCTGATTCTCCTTCACTGTGGCTGACAATGACTTCCTGTTGCTCCTGATTACCCAGGATTTTCATCTCATCATTCCAGACTCCTGATTTACGGCGAGTCAGGAAAGACAGGAGGTTTCCCGGAACAGACAGACGCCTGACTCTTTTCTGTGCCTTATCTAGGGCACTAGATGCCCGACGTGTCACTTTGGGGACTTTGTTTGGCTCGGGATTAGTAGGAATCGCAGGAGGTTCTTCACATGATGGCGTCAGAGGTATTTCTGGCTCATATTTTGCTGGATCCTGCATTTCTGGTGTCTCCGTGTTGGTTGGCGGTTCATCCGCAGAGGAATGCAGATCTGAGAGAGACTTATAGAAAGACAAACACAACAGTTTATGTTCAGTACATGACTTCCAGCTGCTGATAATCCAGTGATACTGAATATATGACAACATTCAAAATGTACAATATTGTTATTGTGGACATTTAAAAATACCGTCACTATCCTTGATGTGAACATTTATGTAGTTTGCATAGCAAACATTTAGCAAGCTATTTATCTTACATAACACAACCTGACCTAATATGTGAGCTAGAATTCTGTAATCAGTTATTGTTTTTCTATAAAAGCATGCTCTAGAATGTTTAATACCTCGCACAACAAAGTCATTTCCTTTACCAGCATCTCTGTTTTCTCTCTTTTAAACTTAATAAGACATGTCATGTTACTGGGAAACCGTAAAGCGCAACCCCCTGTGTCTTGAAGGCTTTCTAATGGAAAGTTTCTCATCTCACTGGACACCCCTTCCATAAATAAAAATGTCATCTTACAGAAAGCTTCACCATATCAACGATTATATGTTTTTCTTTGTTAAATAAAAGCATGTATTTTTAAATTTGTTTATTATTGGGCTTAGGTTAGGCGACACGTCCACCAAAGAAGTCCCTGTGAATTAGCTGTTACGCATTAATATAAAGTTATTATCTGCCTTGTAGCTGGAAGTACTGTCAGGTCTGCTGTTACAGAAAATTAATCAACACCTTCAGACCAATCAGATTCGAGAATTCAACAGTGCTGTGGTATAATGGGTAATTTTGGCATGTTGGTTAAAAACAAACAAAAATGGCATTCATCTAAACAAAATTTGTTTATCAAACAATATTGTAACAATATGATTACAATACAATTTTAATATCCTGAGCGAGTAGTCAACAAGATTTCTGTGCCTTGTCTTTTTAGTGATTTCTTTCGATTTATCGTACCTCTGCCTCTATGACCTCAGTGACCTCTGCTTTAGCCTCAGCAATAAGCTCCTTGAGGGTTTGTCCATTCCGGCCGGCGTATGAGAATGGGTGAGCGAGTAGTTGCTGTGCTCCCCATCGTGACTCAGGGTTTTTCTGTAGCACCCTCTTCAGGAAATCCTGAAAATGGTTTGACCTGGTAAAAGCAAAAAGGAGCAAAAGGAGGAAAAGAGCATTTATTATCGAGCTCCTGTGTACATTCAGCTCTATCAGCAATATAAGCACAAAAGTCATAGTCCACTTCCAGCAGCTGATCCACATTGTGGGTGAGTGGGTGAATGAATAGATGGATGGATGGATGCATGGACAGATGGTTGAATGGATGGACAGATGGATGGACAGGTTGACTATTGGTGAAATCAGAGACAGATACATTGTTTAGATGGACAGTGTGGATGAATGGATGGATATACAGATTCACCATAGAAGCATGTTGTACATTGTGGGTAGAGGGATGGTTGGATGGACAAATGGATGATGGATGAACAGATTTATCATTGGTTTGTGATGGACAGTGAGGGTGGAATGATGGATGGATAGATGGATAGATGGATGGATGGGCAGATTCACCATGGGTGAAAATGAGACAGATCCATAGTTTAAATGGACAGTATGGATGAGTAGATGGATATACAGATTCACCATAGATGCATGTTGGACATTGTGGATATATGGATGAATGATGGATAGACAGATTTACTGTTGATGTACGCTGGACAGAGTGGATGGAAAGATGGCTAGATGGATGAACAGATTCTCCATAGTTGAATATGTGATAATGTGGGTAGAGGAATGAATGAATAGATGGACGAATGGATGGACAGATGGACAGGTTCACCATAAATAGTGTGGATGAATGGATGGATGTACGAATTCACTATAGACACATGTTGGACAATGTGGGAGGAAGGATGAATTAATGAAGGGATGACTGATGGAATAGATTGGTAGATAGATCCACCGTATCCGAGTGTTGGTCAGTGTGGGTGTAGGAATGGATAGATGGGTGGACAGATTCACCATATACGAGTGTTGGTCAGTGTGGGTGGAGAAGACTTGGTGATCTTCAGCAGCACTCTCATGGGGTTCAGAGTGTGGTGTGGAGGCTCCATCTCAGCTGCTTCAATCAACGTAATGCCCAGAGACCAGATATCAGATTTACACGAGTACGCATTCTCCTTTGATGTCTCACACATGATCACCTCTGGTGCCATCCTGCAACACACATTTATACACACACAGACTTTGTTTATCATTAACTGTTACACACCCATGACTAATAATTATATGACTAAATAATGCATTAATAAATATTATGCATTAAATGTCATATAATTGCAGTAGGATTTACACCTCATCACAGTACAGAGACAGCACTGGTTAAGGTAACAAAACATCTTAGGGATGATCTTAAAACTATTAAAGGGTCATATAACACTTTAGTCTACATAAATGGAATTGTTTACCAGTATGGCGTCCCGATGAAAGTTGATCGTCTCTGGAGGGTGTTGTCATTTTTTGCTGACACTCCAAAGTCAGCTACAGATACAGAGCACAGGAATCAATAAAGACAGTTCTATTTCAGATGAGCAGACTGAAGGATACAGGGTTGTGTGCTGTGTATGTGGTGTGTGTGTGTGTCTGCATGTTTATGTGTACCAAGTTTGATGTGGCCCTCCATGGTGAGCAGAATGTTTCCGGCCTTCAGGTCTCGGTGGATGATGTGGTGCTGATGCAGGTAACACAGAGCCTGCAGTGTCTGGAAACACACCTCACTGATCTGCTGCTCTGAGAGGCCATGCTCCAGCTCTGCACGTGCACACACACACACACACACGCACACACATGTACACAGACATGTCCATGTATGAGGGCATTCAGAAAAGTGAGGGCATTCTGAGGATCATTAGTGTCAGGCCACACCTACCCAACATGATGTCATCCAGCGCTCCACCAGGACAAAACTCAGCGATGATCTGCAAACAGAGAACACACTTGATAAGACAGACAGAGATAGATAGATAGATAGATAGATAGATAGATAGATAGATAGATAGACAGACAGTTTTACCCATAACCATCCTTCATAGTAGATGGCGTCCAGCAGTGAGATGATGTTGCCATGGCGACAGGTTGCCAGGATGTTGATTTCAGTGATGTAATCCTGCAGCTGATCCTCACTGTGAACATCTATAACTTTAGCTGCTGCTAACACACCACTTTTGTTGTTTTGAACCTAACACACACACAGAAAAATAGCTTTTTTATTAGGTAAACATACGGTTATATACAAACGTTTGGGTACCCCTGGCCAAATTACATATATTGTTTATTTTTTGTTATGAAAAGAAGAAAACACAAACGTGGTAGCAAACTACTTTATATTTGATGAACTTAAAAAATAGAAAAAAATAGCAATTGTGACATGCGTAAAAGTTTAGACACCCTACAAAGTCAGTACTTAGTACCACTTCATCTCAGTCAGTACACTTCATTTGTTCACAGCACTTGTTTCCAAAATGCTTCTGGCTTATTTAGACTGGTTTGCATGTGTAACATGTGCCTTCCCCTGCTAGGCATCAGTTAGCTTCATTGTCATATCCTCAGTCATCTGCTTAGAGGAGCCCATGGTTGTTGAGTGTTAGCACAAGGTTTGAAGAGTCAGAGAATTTATTACACTCTGGAATTGTTATTCCTAATGGCAATTCTTGACCTGCCTAATGAGTCCTAATAAGTCAATTAAGGCCTAAAAGGTTAAATACATTCTGAGGCTTTACAATTGGAAGGGTATCTAAACTTTTTCACATGCCACAATTACTATTTTATTTTTAGTTTTATTTTTAACTTAATCAAATATAAAGTAACTGTGAATTAATATTTGCATACAAATGTTCAGTTGAAAGGGGACACCGCTGGGAAAATGCTGAATTTTGATACTAAAACACACACACAGTACCCTGCTCTATCACACACTAACACACACACACACTGTATCTTCCTGAAGGGTTTGTTAATGAACAGGCCAGCTAAATCAGATCTATTTTGTATGAGCAGGAAACACTGACCTAATGACATCTTTTGTTTTTGACACAAAGAAATTCAAACACATACACACTCACACACACAGGGGAGGAAATCTCTAACTGAGCTTTCAGATTTTGCTTGAACAGGAAGTGAATTTAACCACAGCGTATGCCTGAACCTATGTACACAGTTACCAAGGAAACCCAGAAATAAAACTTGACAGAAGGAAATATCTCTGTTCTAATTAAGAGCATTGCTACTGTTCTTTGTATTCTTTTTTGTGGGGCCCACCACCATGGGCCACTCACGTCACAACACTGACTTCAGCAACATTTTTAAATCTTGATTATTTATCACAGTAGTTCAGTCAATATAGAAATTTGTTGTCTATCACTGTATGTCTGATCCAGATCATTCCTAGTAAAACTAGGCACAAAGTAGGAATTCACCCTTGGATGCCAATCCAGTGTAGGGAAATATGCAAACTCCTTCACACCTCTGGGCATCTTAGAATAGTGTTACAGGTATGCTTTTGAGAGGAAACCCAGGGGAAACCCATAGTACAGTAATCAAAGCTTAGGATTGAACCTCTGGAGGAGGCACCAACTCTACCTGTTTCACTACTGTGCCACCCAGTTTAGGAATAAAATACTTTTATTGCATTGTATTGGTTTACATCAAAATGTATAGAATGTATAAAGAAATGATTCTACTTCTTAGAAGCACCAGAAAGTGAAAGAGGAACTAGAAAGGTTGTGGACAGTTAAAAGCCAAAGGTAGTCCCATTATGGTGGTCTGGTATTGACCCCTAAGCTCGAAAAGAGTCACTCCTGCTACCATCTGGATCTTATTCCTGACATCTACAAGGCCCTTTTCCCAACTGAAACCATGCTAAGTTCTACAAAATCCTACTTGCATCTGTATCTGACTTCTATCATCCTGAGGTCTACAGAGTCCTGAATATTCTACAAGCCCCCCATCTTATTTGGGTCATATTCTATATGTTTCACAATACTCTGCTCTCCTCCAAATCCTACTCCCACCACCCTGAGGTTTGTAAGTTCTTGTTCCCATTTAGGTCCTACTTCTGCATTTCTAAAATCTACAAACCTCTACTTCCATCCAGATCCTACCTCTGCCATCCTGAGACCTACACACTGCTGCTTCAATCTGGTTTCCTTCTCCTCTCATTCTGAGATCTACATGCCCCTGCTTCCATCTACGTGCTACTCCTGCAACCCCCTACTCAGATCTGGATCCTACTCCTGAGGTCTCCAGTGCTCTGCTCCCATACAAATCCTGCATCCACCATCCTCATTTGTACAAGCTCTTGCTCTCATTTATAACCTCTTGCCATCCTGACGTCTACAAAATCTTGCCTACATCCAGATACTACTTCTATAATTCTATGATCTAAGAGCCCCTGCTTCCATCTGGATACTACTCATAGTATCCTGAGGTCTACAAGCTCATACTCTCATCCGGATCCTGCTCTTGAGGTCTACCAGGCTCTACACCCCCTTCCTTGATAGAATACTGATATTGACAAATCTTTTTCACCTGTGTATAGTAATATTGATTACAGTCATTGG
Organism: Pangasianodon gigas; assembly: GCA_022758105.1. Lineage (NCBI taxonomy): Eukaryota > Metazoa > Chordata > Actinopteri > Siluriformes > Pangasiidae > Pangasianodon > Pangasianodon gigas. The sequence goes on along the minus strand of CM040470.1, from coordinate 19,020,475 downwards.
GAGTTTAGTAGTTTAGTAGTTAGTAGTTTCCTTATTGCTAGCAGTTAGTTTTAATCTGTTTATCTAATGTTCCAGGGGTTCCTCTAGATAAGTCTTGGCTCTTCTCAAGATTTTAGCATATCCTTAGCTCCTTCCTAGCCACTGTCACCTTTGACTATCTCACTCAGGGTAAAGGCACTGATGTATGTAACAATCTGTATTGCAGGAATTACCAATTTATTATAAAATTACCAATTTATTTTATTAATTAGATAGATTTATCCAATTCAATGCGGCAGTGGATCCAGAGCCCATCCCTTGAAAGAAACTGTGCAAGGCAAGACCACACCCTTGACAGGATGCCAATCCAACACAAGCCAGGACTCTTTCAAATACTCCCACCAAGAGGTAAATATGCCTAGTGGCATATTTTTTGGGTGGAAACGAGAGCAGCTCAAGGAAACCCACACAGATAATTCAAAACTTCATAGACATTAAGACAAGCTCAGGATGAACTTTCATGATTTGTGAGACTCCAACAATACTGGCTGCACCATCGTGGTGCCAAATGGCAAACAAATCCTTCCAAAACATCAAATACAGAGGTATTTATATCTGAGATATAGGCATCTATGGCTGCATAGTAAGGTCAGGGTTTAGAACATCACCACCAAGTCAGGTACCAACTACCAGAAATGTTTACTCAGTTCAAAAACCCTTACTCTAAATCTGCTTAAACCATTCAACACTGAAACGCACGACTGCCTGAGCATCCAGGATGTGCAGTCGACCTACATACTGAACAGTAGGCCAGAATGTGAGAAGTCTGAGCAAACACATCAAAACAACACAATATAACAAAATTTAATACTATACATGATTATCTTTACCAGGAACTCTACAAATGGAACTTTACTCAGTTTGTCACTTTGTTATGATAAGGTTCTATCTAAGGTCACAAGTTCCCTAAATTTGTGCCTCAAACAGTTTTATTGCTCTCAGTAAGTTAATGTAGGCCCTTAGCCTTGAGATATTCAATATAAATGTCAGAATGTGGTCAATATCTAAGACAAGACACATCAACAAGAAGGTTTCTTTTCATTTAGAGCACAATAACCTGCATCAGTAAATAAAATTAACCTAAATTCACTTGAGCATCCATTTTCTCTCTGATAGGAGTGAGTCAACATGACCACACTTGTGTTATAACCTCTAATTTCCACTGCAATCCTAAATGTCAGAGTGTGATATTGTGTGTTAAAGAGTATTTAAAGGGCGTTAGAATGTTAGTGGTTTTTGAGTGTTAGATATGTTTCTTCAGGCAGCTGCAAGACTTTAGAGCTTCTTTTATAGACTTTAGCGTTTAAAACCTGCCCGGTTCAGTCAGTTCACTGTAAAACTTACCAAATTACCAGTCCAAAATCATTATTTTGGTTCAAAGTAAACAACAATAGCCTATTTGTAATAGGCTTAATTACAGAGTCTGTATGTGTTGATAATCGAAGACATTTATTTTTCTATTCATCTGAGGGACTTTATGATGTCATTGTTATAGTGTTATAATGTAGCATACGCTAAAACACACACACACACTAACATGATCTAAAGTTCCTTAGATGAGCGAAGTAACACCTTTAAGTCTTTTATACAGCTCACGGGTTTTAAACACCGTGCAGGCCTAACTTCATTCACCACAGACAGTTACACACACACACACTAGCATGATCTAAAGTTCCTTAGATGAGCGAAGTAACACCTTTAAGTCTTTTATACAGCTCACAGGTTTTAAACACCGTGCAGGCCTAACTTCATTCACCACAGACAGTTAAACACACACACACTAGCATGATCTAAAGTTCCTTAGATGAGCGAAGTAACACCTTTAAGTCTTTTATACAGCTCACAGGTTTTAAACACTGTGCAGGATTAACTTCATTCACCACAGACAGTTACCTTATAGACTTTCCCAAATGCTCCATCCCCGAGTTCTCCAAGTGTGTCCCAGCTCTGATGGGGGTCAACATCCCTTTGCAGGTGCTCATAGTGCTGAATCTTCTTCTTCTCTGCACCCACCCGAAATAAACGCATCAGGAGCGACGCCATTGCGTCTTGCTCCCTAACTAATCACCCAAACCTCTATAAAAAGGATCGAAAAGAGTCTTTCAGACACCCTTTGTCCCCAAAGAACCTCCTAAGTAAACACAGCTTTTTCAGAGAGACAGAGAAAGAAAAACTGGTGTGTGTTAAGTTGTCATACACCTCACAACGTGTCAGGAAGCTGCTGTAGAAACCACATCCTTTACAGAAATATAAATGCTGTGTTCGTAGAAGCAGCATCTCAGCTCTGATGCTAGAACTCGTTCTTCTTGTCCAATCAGTATGGCGATGTTCCGTCCATCATTGTATCTGCTCAAAGCTTCCTGTTTTCAAATAGTTTCAGAAAATGCGCTAACATTGCTAAAAATTATACAGACATTTAGCAAAACATCATACTTTGTGACCAAAATGGAGACACTGGCACCAAAACCATGAATTAACTTCAACCTATGCAACAAAATATCACATTTATTATACAATATTAAACAACAAACTTTGTTTTTTCTACAATGTACTGATTGACAATACATCCGACACATGCACACATCCAAAACACACACACACACTCACACACACACAAACACAAACACTATGATACAGTAAGTGATACGTCTCTCTTATTCAGTGTTATACCTCAAGGCTTGTATTATGTATGTATGATGTGAGTATGTGTTTCCGCTGTGGTTCTCTTTCTCTTGTTCTCACTATAATGATCAGCTCACATCTACACTGTGACAGAGTGATCTGCCCAACGAGCAAGTGAAGTGTATATCCCCAGTACCAAATGGCACACTTGTGGTCTTGTGGGGCTCCTCCGTGTATTCAAAAAGAGTTGTAGATTCAAAAGGTGCTCAGAAGTGCTGTCTATGCAGTCTAACCTCTAGCCACAAGATCTGTAGTATATGTCAAATTTAAAAAGGTTTCCCTGGATTGAGACAAGACCAAAAAAAAAAACCAAAAAAAAAAAGATTTACTCCAAACTCACTTTTAATGGAAGTCTATGGGCAGTTGTTGAGTTCTAGCCATAAATGTTTACCTGGAACACATATTTTGTGAAGAATGTCTCCCTGAGTTTGTCAGTCTGTGGTTGTGCATTACCAGTGTAGTTATGTAGAACTGAAATTACAAAACCTCTGATAAAGCATAAGTAACCGGAACTACTTTTTACTGTATGTCTGTTGAAATATGGATAAAAAACTTTCTATCATGTCTGTCTCAACACAATTAGTGCTAAAGTGTGATGGTTACACTTTTGACTTTGTATTATATACTATATAAAGTGTATTTTATACGTTTACTAGGGATGTACTGTAGCTGAATACAAATACATTATATAGACTGAACAGATGTGTTCTAAATAGCTGCAAATACAAATATGAATATACATGTGGTTTAGCCTAAAGGTCTCCATTCACTTGGGCATCCATACTTCCTACTTACCTATATAGTTTTGTTATAACTTAAACACCAACCATGTTGTGTGTTTGCTTTCCTAAACACTAATTCAGTCAAAAGCAAGAACCAAAACTATGAATGTCTATATAGAGCTCTAGAGTTTAACCTGAAAGTTTTCCAAAAAGCTAATTTTGCTCAGCCAAAGTACACTGAACCTGCTGATTTTGGGAAAACCTGCTGCCAAAAATGAATACAACAGTGGTGAGAACTCAAGGTTCAGAGCGAGGAACAGACACAAAAAGCATGAAAACAAAAGATCAATACTGAAACATTATGGAGGTGCAGATGTACAGATAGATATAAAAGTATCGTTTTAAATATTAGCAAAAATTTGCCGAGTGTATGAGAAGGTGTAGCAATCCTACGCTCAGATTTTGGAAAGTGTTAGTGAAACTGAGTTCATTGTTAATGATACTAAAGGCCACAGGTATTTCAGAGAGTGACTAAATCCCCACCCCATGGCAACAAATTCAATATCTCACAATCTAATTACAACAATTTAACGAGTTATTTTAAAGCTGCGGTCAATGATTTCTAAATCAGAACACTCACATTCTCCTTACTCTGCAAGACAGCTTCAATAAAATATCTGCTCAGATTAGAAACTCCGCTCTGTTGTGGTACCTGCTTTATACGAGTGTGGTTATGGGCGGGTGTTATTTTGGAAATCAAATAGATAAAACTAAACCATATGGAAAATTTTAGTAGTCTTTTATACTATTTGGATGGACTGCAGTGACAGATATTCACATGATAAGCCATGTCTGTATAAATTACAGGCATGGGAGTGTCTGCACACTGTACAGGCCGTCCCAAAAGTCTCCATGCATAGGGGAAATGAACACTTTTTAGCAAAATTTTTCATACTTCGTTTATATTATATATATATTTTTTCAGATAGCCTTTAAGAAAACCTTTGATAAAAGAAGAACATACTGAAATCACTCTCATGGCTGGATCGGGAAGCTGTCACAAGGTTGCGATGGACTTTAACAGGAAACATGGCAAGCACATCACACACGACACTGTTGCCAAACTGGAAGCCAAAGTAGGGAGAGATGTCTCTGTGTGTGTTTACAAAGAAATGGCAATCATATAGAGAATGTTTTTGTAAATAAAGTTACATTTTGATAAAAAAGTGTTAATTTCGTTTATGTATGGAGACTTTTGGGACACCCTGTATATACAGTTGAGCTCAAAAGTTTACATCCCCCTTTCAGAATCTGCAAAATGTTTATTATTTTACCAAAATAAGAGGGATCATACAAAATGCATGTTATTGTTTATTTAGTGCTGACCTGAATAAGATATTTCACATAAAAGATGTTTACATATAGTCCACAAGAGAAAATAATAGTTGAATTTATAAAAATGACC
>CM040470.1:18951863-19015467 GCA_022758105.1 Pangasianodon gigas | reverse complement strand
CATGCATTAAGAGCCGGGGGGTGAAAACTTTTTGAATTTGAAGATCAGGGTAAATTTAACTTATTTTGTCTTCTGGGAAACATGTAACTATCTTCTGTAGCCTCTGAAGGGCAGTACTAAATGAAAAAATACGATATTTAGGCAAAATAAGAAAAATGTACACATCTCCATTCTGTTCAAAAGTTTTCACCCCCCGGGTCTTAATGCATGTTTTTTCCTTCTGTGTAAACATCTTTTATGTGAAATATCTTATTCAGGTCAGCACTAAATAAACAATAACATGCATTTTGTATGATCCCTCTTATTTTGGTAAAATAATAAACATTTTGCAGATTCTGAAAGGGGTATGTAAACTTTTGAGCTCAACTGTATGGTTGTCAAGCCAAATGTTCCTTGCATACTATATCCACCTGATACAATATCCACCTGACTTCTTTGACCTTTATTATAGCCACTTGTAAAGGTTTGTTGTCCTGCAAGTTGCACTTGATCATAGTAGGTTACATAACTAAAACATTATATAGACTATAGCTGTACTAGAATATTTCAATAAAGTACCTAAAACTGCACTGCTTCCCTGACAAGTCCTTCCGAGCATTGATTATATTTAATATGCACTGCGAAAAATTATCTTAGCAAGTGAAGATATCTTGAATAAAGGAAAAGTTATCTAATATTTCTCATTTTGAGATTATTAAATGACAAATATAAGACTATTAAATCTTTTTCTAGACATATTTACTAACATCAAGCTTAAATCTCTCTTATTCTATTGACAGATATAGTAATTTAGCTTCTTTCTAGAAGAAGCTTGAAAGAAGCGAAAATATCGTCCAGTAGAATAAAATAATTTCAAGATTGAAATGAGTGAAAAATATCTGGAAATAAGCTTTATAATCTTTTTGTTGTTGTTGTTCAAAAACATTCGATTAAAGAGAAATATTAGTTGAATTTGCCTAAGATACTTGCTATAATTTTATTTTTTTTTGCAGTGTTGCATTATAAACTCAGCCAAAGCTTGGTTTCCATTTGGTTTTGGCAGAATATTTTTTTTTTAAAAAAGTGCTTAGTGGAGTGTCTCTACAGAAGAAAAAATCTTTTCCCACAGAATATGACAAAATTGCTACAGACATGTCAGTTCAGAAGGGATATAACCGAGATTATTTATCGGTAGTGTAATCCTTCCAGACACAGAACTGTACAGTATGTAACAACACACTGACCTGATGGATTCAGATGGGACTAAATTCACAGAAGTAAAAATTACATTACATGACCTCCATGTAATCCAGTCCGAATAGGGCTTTTGTGAAAATAAGCAATCTGAAACCCAATATGTCCACACGACTTGCTGGTTTGCGCTATGTCACTAGCAAGCTACCAAACTAGCCTTATCAAGTAACCTAAAAAGCTTCATATGACTTTTGTTTAAGAACATTTATTTATAATTTGAGGTAATGCTAAGAAAACAAGGCGTTTTGTATGATGTATAGATGCGAAGTGAAAGTTTTATGTTTTGTTGCCTTTCATTTTGACCACTAGCTTTGCTCTATAATTGGCCAAACATAATTCCTAAAGTTGAATTCTAAAATTATAAACTTTTTCTGCCATGGTTCCATGTAGCAAACGCACAAGGGGACACATACTTGGCTACACGGCACTTCACTTCAATTCACTTCACTTCACTTCATACTGTACATTTATTAACTTTTTGGTAAATATAAATTTTTATTATAAATTTTGGTAAATTTTGTATAAATTACTGGTAAAAAAAAAAGAAAAAGGTCTACATGTTGTAGCTTAATTCTAGGCACAAGCAAACCTAGAAATAGTTTTTTTCTGACCTCATTACCCATACCAATGTACTCTCTCTCTCTCTCTCTCTCTCTCTCTCTTCTCCTTTCTTTTTCCAGTTCCATATGCTCTCTGTCTCTCTCTCTCTCTCTCCTCCATTCTTTTTCAGTTTCACGGGCTCTCTGTTTTTCTCTCTCTCTCTCTCTCTCTCTCTCTCTCTCTCTCTCTCTCTCTCTCTCCTCCCAGTCCTTCATAAACTCTTCAAGCTTTACGAGCAGCTGCAGGAGGAATCAAACACACACGTCCCTTCTCAGAGCTGCACTCTCTCTCTCCATGCTGGAATAATGTGTGTGTCTTGTGTCAAGGTGTGTGTGTTGATGTTTGTGTTGATTGGGGGCGGTGTTGGACAGAGTTATGGACCCTCATGTTACGGTGGATTTGACCTCTACTTCGTCTTGGATAAGTGAGTTTCCTCCTTTGGCTTCATATTGTCATGATTAATTACACACACATATATAAATAAAAATAATAAAGAGTTATTTAGCTCAGGTGAGTAAGAGGCCATTGAGGCAGGAAAGCCCAGTGACTGCTCAAATGCAGTAGAGAAATTTAATAAAAACTGGAGCACATGTATATGTGTGTGTTAGATAATTTCTGATAATCATTTACTCAATGCATTGCAATATTCAAGATTCTGTGGCATGCCTTTGTTCTGGCTTTTTTTTTTTTTTTTCTCAAAAGGTACTTATTTTGGACACATCATCACACGTGTCCTTCCCAGTGAAAGCAATCCCATAAGTCATGAGGGTCCATTGTATTATTTTTAATACAATATCAAAAAAAAAAAAAAAAAATTAAAGGAAAAATAAAGCTCTAAAGATCTAAAATTGAAGCTTATTTGTTAAGAAAGAGTTATAATTTTGGGAGTGTTATACTGCAGGATGAGGGGTGTCTTTTTGTCCCTTTCTGTCTTATATATATTGAATCACCACCTTATTAGGTATTATATATGTGTACCTAATAAATCCTTAGGTCTGTGTATAATAATATAATATAATACTATCATTATAATGAAATCAATTTTAATGCAATTTTTAGCAAACTAAAACATGAACAAATTATAAGGACATTTTTTACAGACAAAATGTAACTCAGATTAGTAACTCAGACATATATAATTCACAATGAATTAATGATTATACTGTAATTCTAGAGCAGTTATAATGATTTGTGTTCACAGGCTTCACAGAGGGTATAATTAACATTTCCCCTCCACCTGCTCAGCCGCTTCAAGTTAATGTAAACACTGAACACCAGAGGGACGGTTGTGGTTATTGTAGTTGTTCTAGTTGTTGTAATGGCGTCTGCACAACACGTGGGACGCTGTTTCCTCCTCTAACCATCACACTTTGCTCATAATGAACCTGTTTTTCATACAGGAAAGGAGCACTTATAGTTTGAGCTGGAAATTCGCTCACCCAACATTAAAACGGAAAAATAAAAATATTTCTTAATGTCAGTGGAGCTGCATAAATGACTCATGAGACTCAGTATTAACTGAGTATTTATTCGTCTATCTATCTCATGAGTAACAGGTTTAGAAGATAATTATCTCATTATTTAGGTGTTTATTATAATCATCATATTTGCTTGTAATAAACTACATTATGTTATTTGGTTTATTATTGAATGCAGAGTGAGAGGAATAGAATTTCATTATGACTGTAAGTTCATTCATTCATCTTCAGCAAGCTCTTTATCCTGGTCACTGAATATGGTGTGGGAATACACCCTGGATGGGATGCCAGTGCATCACAGAGCACCGTGCACACACTCATTCACACCTAGGGAAAGTTTGCCATAGCCAATACATCTACCAGTATGTTTTTGGGAGGTGGGAGGAAACCAGAGTACCTGCAGGAAACCCACACAGACACGGAAACAGTATGCGAAACTCCACACAGACAGTAACCCGAGCTTAGAATCAGACCAGGGACGCTGGAGCTGTGAGGTGGCATCACTACCCACTGCACCTCTGTTCCACCATTTCTTTCCATAACGTACTTTAAATGGCTATTAATGAATAGATGATGGGGTTTGATACGTGAAAAGTGACATGTCTTGTGGAATAGTTTTATTAAAAAACACCAACATTGTTATACATATAAACATTTGTTAAACAAAAAGTGTATAATAGGTAATAAACATTGACATTGCTTTAAGCTCAATATCAATCAGAACATCAACTACATCAAGATGAAAAGCACTTCTTCCACAACATGTTTACTCCTTATAACAAAAGCACGTGATAATCACAAGCTTTATATAGAGTCTTATTAGAAAAATAACTTTTGCCCATAAAATTGCATTTGGAATATAAATGCATTCCATAAGAGGTCAAAGGTCAGAGTGAGCTCAGCAGAATTAAACAGAACCTTTTTACCAGCAGCACCAGATGTTCCAGAGCTGCATGGCTGCAGTGCGCGGACACACAGACACACACAGAGACACACACACACATCTAAGAGAAGAAAAGAAAATAAGGGAGGAAGCCAGAGGGAGGGAGAGAGAAAGAATGTGTGTGTGTGTGTGTGTGTGTGTGCAGTCACTTCATTGTCATGCATGAAAACCAGATTTGAAAACCAGCTGCGACGCAGATGAAAGACAAATGAAAATTGCTGAACTATTAAAAGAAGTGCAACTAAACTCAATAGGACTATAATGTCTCATGTTTGTACATATGGTATTTGCATTCCTATAGTTCCACAGAAGATCCATAGAAGTTCCTATTGGCACCATATCTTGGGTTTATATGTGACTGAGGATCTTTATGCCTCCAGCTGTTTGTTTTGGATTTTTCTAAATTTTTTTGGCAGTTAATTTTGGTTGTGGCTTTGTGTGTTTCTTACATTTTTGAATGATGATTACCCCTGCTTTAAATGGCCTCCCTGAGCACTTTATTCCCAGCTCTGTGAAGGGTCAGTACTTCTCTCAAGAGCTGAGTGTTAGGTTAACCCCTCAAGAGTTTGAACCTGTTTGACCTTTTCCTGCCTGGAGACTTAACAAAATAAACATGTGCTGACTGTTTTAAATCATTAGCCAGAGACACATAATGAGGCACATTTAAATCTATTAACTAGTGTGTGTCAAAGGGGATGCAAACTTTTGAGAGGATCAAAAGGAAGTCCTGACCTAATGTCAATTGCTGTAATGTGTATGCTAATTATTTATGGGTTCTCAACAGTTAAATGCCATTAAATGAACAAACTATTTTGTTTTGTAGATAAACCATTAAAAATTGCATTAAAATTGTTGCATTAAAATAAATTTTTTCACCTAGAACATAAGGGTATGAAAACTTTTGCACTCACATAGTTCGTTACAGTTAACATGGTGTCATAGGGCATTAGCTGAGTTATTATGTGACAGTCATATAATGTGATTATATAAGAATAAGCAAGGAATAAAACACAATAGAGCATATTAGTATAGGAAAATAATCCAAGACATGGTGGTGTGATATCCCCCGACGTGAAGTGGAGCTACTCTTACCACTCTGAAGCTGATTATTTTCCAATAACAGCATGTCACAAAGTGTTTTATTCCTCAAATACCACAACAATTTGCCAACGATTACAATTTTAAATTTATTAATGAATGATAATTCATGCTTTTTAATTGTTTTTTGTTACATTTAATGTTGCAGCTTGTCATATTACCAAGAAACTGGAAAGCACAAACTCCTCTGTCCAGAAGATGTGGAGGAAAATTTACTGACTGTTACAATGCACTTACACTGGAGACTCCTTCCTTAAACATTAAATAAACATCTCCTTAGTATAGTGAAGAAAACTTCGCCGTATCAATGATTATGTCTTTCTTTGTTAAATAATAACACCTTTTAATCCATTTATTATTATCCTTCAATCACGTTGAATATCCACCAGGCAAGTCTTTGGGAATGAGCTGTTACTACAATAATGAGCGCTTTAATGCAACATATAAAAAAATTTCTGTGATTTGAATTACAACCGGATTTACTGCCAGAGCTGCGGCAAATTAATCAACACCTTCTGACCTTCTGAAGAATTTAACAGCGCTGTGGCATAAGAATAATTCGGTTCAAATCAAATTTTATTTATACAACACTTTTAATACTGAATATTGCCACAAAGCAGCTATAAATAAGAACTATAAGCATGGATGCTAATTAACGCAGCACAAAATGTCTAGTTAAAAGTGAACTAGAGAAAATGGTTCAACCCAAACAGTCACCAGAGCTCTCGCCTGAATATAAACTGATTGGATTGATGCCACGACTCAGATGCTTCCTTATTACTACATACAGTGGGGCCCAAAAGTCTGAGAGCACTATGAAAATGAAAATGCTTCTGTTTGGCATTCTTTTTCAATTTAACACAAAGGCTTTCATTACAAGTGATATTATCAGCAATAACTTGAGTGAAAAGCAGAATCTTAGAAATATTTACTTGACTTTCAGAGTTTATTAGTATTTGGTATGTCCCCTTTTTGCTTTAATGACGGCGTGCACTCGAGCTGGCACAGACTCCACAAGTTTGTGCACAACCTTACGATCCATTTTTGATCAAATCCATCGGCGTGTCGTCTGAACACGTGTTTCAATACAAGAGATTAGGCATGAGGAAAATCTGAGTTTTTGTACTAAGCAGCTAACATTAACATCAGTATCACACATTTGATTACATTTAAATAGTGACCTAGAAACAGTGCAGAATTTTGAATATTAAATATTCAAGATATTGAACATTTACTTTCTTTGTTTTAAATATTTAAAGATTTGAGAACTTTTGTCAAGTCTGAGATCACATTGAAAATCTGGGATTTTAAATAAATAAAAAAAAATCCCAGATTTTCAATGTGGTCTCAGACTTTTAGATCCCACTGTACATGACTAGATATAATACCTTGTTAAAGAACATACAGGACGTGTTGGTCCTTTGAAATCTTTGTTTTAAATTTGTGTACACATTCCCTTCAATTCAATTCAATTCAATATTATTTGTAAAGCACATTTTAACAATAGATATTTCCACAAAGCAGCTTTACAGTAATCCAGAATTAACTACAGTAGCTCAGCTTGTAAGATTTAACTTACATTCATACAGACCATATTCTGTTTAACTTTAATCATGTCTTAAATGTGAATATTCACCAAAGAATTAAAGCTGCTTGAGCCAAATTTCAGGTTGGAAAAATGGATTTCCAGTCTTGTTCCTCTTTCACTAAACTTTTGAAATTACAGAACAGAAGGGGTTAATTTGCTGGAGTTTAGTTGATGTTTAGTTATAATTTACTTTCTGACAAGCTCATGACAAAATTTTCTATTGGAATATTTTCTATCATGATTCATGAATATCACGGCTGATTAAAACCTCAGGACTCCAAATCTCCCTCCATTTATCATGGTTTATTGTCCCTAAAAATTCTGTCACGTTTTAATGTCATGTTCATTAAATGTTTGCTAGCACTGCTTGGATGTGGAGCAAAGAATCACAATTCAGCATGAACAGAGACATTTTAATGACATTATTTTAGTAATTAACTCTACAGAGCTGTGGTTTTATTCAAATATTATATAACCCGGCATTTGGAAATGAAAAAATAATGACATCAGTGTACTAGTAATGCCAATGCTGCAATCCAGAATTACAGAAATCCCAGTGAGCTCAATAACGGGATTATAATAATTCCCACAGTGCTGAGTGTTTTCACCCTGGAATGTTTATCCATCATTACTTACTGACACGTATTCAGTCCAAAGTCCAACATTTTGTAAATATTTTATGGCTGTTTTGCTATTCTTTTACTCGTTTTAGCATAATGCTAATAAGTATGACCCATATCAACTTACTGACAAAGGCTTTGAGTGGGTAATACCCAGCTGTGGCTTTCTTTTTTCTACAGAAAAAAAAAGAACAACCTGTAAATAATTGTAATGTTGCAGAATTAATTAGATACGAAACATTTAAAAATAAATTGCGATTTTAAATTTCACAGAGCTTGAAAAAGAGGCTAGTGCCCAATCATTTTGACGCTATAATGCTAGTTTGTGGTTAGCCTGTTTACTACAATGCTAGTTTGAATGAGCTGATGTCACACCTATCTTTCACAAGTGTTTTCAATAGCGGTGTGTTTAATGTGTCTCAGAATGCTGTACTAACATAAAACTGTGACTATAAAACATATCATATTACACGTGAATGCGTTTACAGCTGCTGAAACTCTCAGTTTAATAACTTCTCTAGCAGAGCAACCTCAACAAATTAATGTGCCATATGTAAAAAAAAATGAGGTTTTATTCCAAATTCGCTGAGGTAAGGCGAAAATTCCTGATCCGTCTGCACCGCACACAGACTGAAAACAGCAAGAGTACCAAACCAGACACCACTTTATTTTAGTTCTTTATGGCTATTTTTGTCCTCAGGCATGTGGAAATAGGACCTTCTGTCTCACATCACACTCTCACAAAAGTCAAATCAAAATATTTATTTCAAATATCTGCCAAAAGCCTTTTCTCTGTTGTGAATAAAACCATTAATGTTATATCATAAATACTTGTCATTTAAATTTTCCTGAGGTCTTTCTTTCTTTTTCTGACATTTTTTTTCTGAAAAAGATTAATGTGCGTTTTATGAATTAAATAATCAACAGAACAGTTAGAAAACATCTCTGACTTTTATAAAAGGATGACTTTATTTAACCATTTAACTAAAATAAACTCTTCTCGTCTTAAACCCAGTTATAGATCCCTTTTTAATGCTATCTTAGCACTAGCCAATGTGGTTTTGTGCCTAGCTTCTGTACAATCTTGTAAAGAAAGCTAACCTGTACTATATTGTTAGTTCATGTGTTAGCCCGTTTTTTGTAATGCTAAATCAGATTTAGCCTGTTCCATATAATGTTAGTTTTTACTGTTAGCCTGTTTATGATCTTAGTTCTTGCGTTAGCGAGTTTATTTTAATGCTAATTGGTGGACTATTTTGTGGCTAGCATGTTTACTATAATGTTAGTCTCAGCCTTAAACGCCCCACCCTAAAGCTAGAAGTCTTTTGATTAGCCATGTTTTATCACTCTAATACAACACTACACACTACAACAGCTAATTCTGCAAGAAAGTTATCAACTTAGCTAATTTGCTAGCTACTCTTTAGTTAGCAACCCGATAGGACTTTATGTGGAGTGTGAAAGAAACAGTGTGTAAATATCTGAGGTAAAATCTGAGGAAATCACTTCAGATACATTGTTTTTACTGCCAAGGTCAAGTGTGCAAGTGAACCCCCCTTTTTTAAATGGCTAAAATAGATTATTAAATGAGTTTGCTAATGATTTACGTATGCTATAGTGTATATACATATGTTACAAATAAATCATTTTCTTGTTATGTTCAGGTCTGGAAGTGTTCAGCATCACTGGAATGAGATTTATTACTTTGTGGATCATCTGGCACACAAATTCATCAGGTGAGATTTTTCACTGTGCCAGGTTTTAAAATGCGAACCAGACATTAATTCTTTTCTGAAGGACCTTGTCATGAACACTTGCTATTTTCAGCAGGGTTCGTCTACAGACTGGTGATGGGCTGACATTTAATGACTGCACATCATTGTGTCATGTTAGCTCATGTTAGTTAGCACTGAAGTTTAACATTCATGAATATGACTTAAAATCCTCTCAGAATTTCCTTTGGGTTAGCTTATGTTAGCTAGATGGCTAATGCTAGCAGTGAAGACTGTAAATGTTTATGAACATGTATCTTATGTTAGCCAAACAAAGAAAATCAGTGAAAATATATATGCACATATATGAATTCCAATAACTTCCATTAGTTTGTCTATCATAATACCAATTCTTGTGTTAGTCTGTTTTCTAAAATGCTAATTACAGGGCTCAGTGTCAGTTTATTGTACTTTTACGTGTGTTAGTGTGTTTAATATTATGGTAATTCAGGGTTAGCCTGTTTAACGTAATGCTAATTCAGGGTTAGCCTGTTTATTGTAATGCTAATTCAGGGTTAGCCTGTTTAATGTAATGCTAGTTTAAGTTTTAGCTTATTTATTTAAATGTTAGTTTACAGTTAGCCCATATCCAAGTCTTAAAATTGAACTCGTCTTCTTCTGGATAGTGGGATTATAAACCATTACATTATACAGGCGTAGAAGAGTAAAGACAAACAGGATTAAGTGTGTTGAAAGGATTTTCGAAAAAGAGTCCTGGGATGAGCACAGGACAGTCTTTATGACTACAGAAGCAGATCTTAGATATAAATCTACAGTATTCAGGTGAGTCTTGGGCATTTTCTGTTTAAAGGAAGTGCAAACCTTTAGGGTGTCCATGTGGGACAAATACAGAAAGCTAGGTTGAGGCACAAATACAGAAAGCTCCACTCAGATGAAGAGTATCAGGATAAATCAGGCAGGTCTGGAGGACAGGAGTAGAAGTGTGTCAGGATCTGGCACTGGCATCACATCAGTGTGTGTGTTTTCCTCACTGATGCTACAGCTCCACCCTGACCACACCCTTTAACCACTGTTACCACATTTTCCATCATTAATAGTGTCTTTACTCAGTATATACGTAGCTGCATCCCAAATCCTTGAATATGATAGAAGAATTTGTATTAAATTTCAACCTAATAAGTAACAGCTGATGAGCGCAGTAAAACAAACATCTGGTTTGTTGTTTTTATGTCTATTTATCCCACATTCTGTTTCATATAAGCCTCCCTCTATTTAATTCCACTTATTTTTATCAGCAGTTAGATGTTCTATACCCTAGAGCACCAAAAATACAGTTTAAACATTTGACTTGACCATATTTAGTAGTGATAGTGATAAAGAAAAAGAAGAAGAAGGTGTAGTAAGAGTAAAAATTGCAGTAACTGTAAGGCTGATAAGCAGATACAGATTTAACAACAATATTCTGTCTTTCTGACTCCGTCTCTCTCTATTTTTCAGTCCTAAGCTCCGGATGTCCTTCATCGTTTTTTCGACAGAGGGGAGAACCCTGATGAAGCTCACAGAAGACAGGTGAGCTTAGAAAACAAGAGGTCCAGGTCAACCTGGCCTCACAAACTACCAGACTTGTACTTTATCTCCTCCTCTGTTCTGTTTAGACCAGAGTGACCCATTTAAATGGTTCTAAAATGGGTTTTCTGAGGATCAGTTATTTACGGTGTATTCTCAGATATGATCTGTGTGTGTGTGTGTGTGTGTGTGTGTGTGTGTTTGTGTGTTAGGGATAAGATACGAGCAGGACTGGAGGAACTACAGAGAGTTTTACCAGGTGGAGACACTTTCATGCACAAAGGCTTTGAGCGGGTGAGAAAGTCTCCTCTCTGTCTACCTCTGTTTCCCCTGATCCGTATCTTTGTTCTAATAAAATACATTTTGTATTGCTCTTTCACAGGCGAGTGAGCAGATCTACTATGCAAGTGGTGATGGTGAGTGGTGATGATAAGAAAGAAAAAAGAAAAAAAATCCACATTAAAATACATTTTTAAAAGCCCTTAAAACTTAAGACTCAGTGTTGATATTTATGCTTAAATTATTGGGGAATGGAAGAACGAAAGAAAGTAAAAGAAGGAGGAAATGCAAGAAATAATCCAACATTCTGTCAGTGTATTTCAGTGAAAAGTTTCACACTTTAATCTTAAATATTTTTAACAATATAAAGTTATACAAACTGTGTATATTATGTGTTGTCTATACACACATATATATATATACTGTATACATATATGTGTGTGTGTGTAGATATAGATAGCTCTTTATTGCTGCATTCAAATGATGTGTTAATCTTTATGTAAGAATTCCACAAGAATGACCCATTTTTGTGTAATTCATGTTTTTGGCCCCTAAATATGGCAAAGCCCATGGAAGCTAGGTTAACAGTCAATGCTAAATGTAATTAAAATGTCATTTTAGCATATATAACAGTCTTTTATTAGTTATTTATCAACACAGCTGAGAGAAAATTTGATATTTCTGTGCCTTTACATTGTTTGTATATAAAAGACCTAAGGTGTACATGCTAACTAGCTAAATCTTACATCCATATTTCCCAGTTGCCTAGCAACAGTGTTCTCTCAAGTTTTCCCACTTGAATGGTAAGCATGTTGTGGGTTCACATGTACAAGCACAAAAGTCATTATCTCTACGGTAATAGTTAATAACTGATAATGATTTGTTCATGGTATATCATGGTTTCAATATAT
This sequence comes from Pangasianodon gigas, assembly GCA_022758105.1. NCBI lineage: Eukaryota > Metazoa > Chordata > Actinopteri > Siluriformes > Pangasiidae > Pangasianodon > Pangasianodon gigas. The sequence continues at coordinate 19,003,418 of CM040470.1, read as the reverse complement.
TATTACCACCATACTGTTTATATCCAAATACAGTACATGGGATGAAACATGTGCACTGCACTTAGCACAGAAGTTAGTATTTACCAATGTTCTGTTTGCAGGTTATCGAATAGCGAGTGTTATCATTGCTCTGACAGACGGAGAGTTACGTGAGACTCAGTTTGACTTGGCAGCGAGAGAGGTGAGCTACTGATGCTGTAGTTTTGTCAAGAGAAATATTTCTCTCATTTATTATAGACAATGACACATTATCTATTCAGAAACCCAAATCAGGCAGTAAACGCATTAGTTGCACTATATACTATATATACAGTAGGTCACTATATAGGTCACATTAACACCTCACCACTGTGCACGTGTCCCAACCTCACAAACCCTATTTACCATAAAGGCCTGAGTTTGTCTTAATGTTATCGTTTGTGATAATGTTATCGTATTGTATATAACAGGCAGGACGCTCGCGTCAGCTCGGAGCCACAGTGTACTGCGTGGGAGTGAAGGACTTTAATGAAACTCAGGTGAGATATTCAAATTAGATTCAACTCAGTTTCACTTAGCTGAATAAACTTTATCCATCACTAAGCTTGTCTTAGAAAGAAGACTCACAGCCTTGTTGGGGCTGTGTCCCAAACATGTCCAAAGGAATTTCATTAGAATTTCAAAACCCAACCTTATTTTTTTGGTACACGGGCATTTCTGGGGGACATACTTTGAATTTGAAGCTTCATATACGGTCATAAGATGAGCCACACCCGAAACTCTGATTGAATCTGATTGAATAACAACCTGTGTATGATTATTTAAATGATGTTAAATAACTTTTACAGAGTTCTAGCTAACTTACTTGATCTACTTGGTTTCTGCATAGCCAACTTGGTAAAAGCTGTGTTAAAGGTTAGCTGATTTACAGTACCTCATGGGCAATAGACACACTCCTCACACACACAGAAAACAGCAGAATGGCAGTAAATCATAGCAGTAAATCATGTACTCTCAGTGCTACATATTTAATATTAACTAAAACATACTTTTCTTTTTATCCATCATAGCTGGCTACAATCGCAGGCAGTGAAGATCATGTTTTTCCTGTGAATGATGGATTTGAGGCGCTGCAAGACATCATCGACTCAGTAAGGGTCCAAATGACTTTTCCAGTTCCGAAAATGAGAAATGACTCCCTGCTCACTTCCCCATAGAAAAGACATTGTAGTATTTATATCATACAAAGTCTAAGCCTAGTGAATACCTTTATTGCACTACTAGTAGTTATCTACTAATTCTTCATCCACAGTTTACCCCACACCATAGAGTAACAACAGTTAGCATAATAATTTAGCAACATAAGCTAAAGCTAATAATCTTAGCTAACTCTAACATTTCCTTTCCAGCAGTAGCCATCTGATATTATGTAGCTGGCCAAGTTCTCGAGTAAGCTAGCTAACATTAGGCTGTTATATTGTGTAATTAAAACCAGTAACCAACCATAAATTCATCTAACTAATGTTAGCTGAAGCTTTTTGTGTACTGAAGTTCACCAGCATGCTGGCTAACATTAGGTATAAAGTTCTTTGATGTGATAGTAATTATGCAATAATAACTTAATTTCTGCCCTTGTTGACACAAGAGAGCATGTCACTTGGCACAAACACAGTACAGTGATCAAAACAAGAAAAACAGCCATACAGAAAAACACACAGTACACAGATCCAAAAAGAAGAGAAACAAAGTACAAACTTCAAGGGAACTAGGTGAAAGGAAATCACAAGTAGAACTACTTAAAAAAAGTATAACATGAAGCAACCACTGAGAACACAAAATCACAAAACTGAAGAAGGAAACAAGCAACAGGTGAATACAATCAGGAAAGGACCCAATAAATAGAACGTTATATAACAAAGACAGGAAGCTGTGACTACATATGGAAAGTGGAAAACAAAAAGGGACTGGTGCAGAGTGTGGAATGCCATAGAGGTCAGAGTCAAGGTGAACGTTTGACGTGGATTTACAAAATGAAAGGGAGTGGGATAGAACTGAAACTGTGATTGGACACACTGGTCAAACTGTAAGATGCTGCTTGTACTTTAAGGATCATCTTATGGTCATACTTTTAATGGTTAAAAGTAGCATTCTATGTTTAACACTTAAATCTGTCTACAAATAATTAGGGTTGTAACAATACACTCAGGTCACTATTCAATTCGAGTCACAATACTGGCTTCACAATTTTGATTCTATTCGATGCTTAGAATATTTTGAACAAAACTTGAATGAGGAAAAATTATGACTGAAAAGATTCCTTTTTTCTGAATCATAAACAATGCAAAACAATGTGCATTTTTGTCTGTATAAATCTAAATAATTGCTGCAAACAGAGGTTTAATATTGTAACCAAAATGTAGTACAAGGTCACCATATCTTAAAAATAAATAAATAAATGTAAAAATTCTCCCAAAAGCTTTTGATTGAATAAACAAAGTGTCTGACCTGGTGATTTCTGACTTCCTGGAGATCAACTGAAACATAAAGAGCTCCGTATCAGAACTAGAGCCCCAAAGTCGGCTAAAATGCCCGATTTCCACAGCTTTTGGTGTTGATTGAAAGCTACTGAAGAGCTCTTTTTTAACCATTTTAGCATGGATGTGTAATTGTATAAAGTATAATGCGTGTTGGTCATTGCAATCGGGGGCTATCAGTCTTAAAAGTGCAGGTCTCGCAGGCTGTCCACTAAAGAACATGATCATGTGACCAGCGTGCTCTCTGTACTGTAAATTTTAACTTGATGGGTTGTGCAGATTGGGACATCTGGTGTTCAAACAGTGCAACAGCACAGATGCACAATTAAAAGAATGCTGATTTCCACGACGTGACTCGCACATTTCCATCATGCACATTGTCACATTTTTGCATCGCGATGGGTCGTGTCACGATGTATCATTACACTCCTACAAGTAATCAACACCAGTAGTCCATTTAAGCAACTTTGAAGGGGAAAAAAACTCACATCAATTTTAAAATTTCAGGGTCCTGTCAATATTTCTGATTGTTCTCTCTTTCAGATCCTGAAGAGATCATGCATAGAAATATTGTCTGTTGAACCTTCAACTATATGTGCCGGAGGTGAGCGAAGATGAGCACACAGTAACAAACTTGTGCATGAAATCTGAATAATATTTGTATAATATGCATGTTCATATATTATTATGGAGCAGCACTGAGTTTTATTTACTGGAATTATTTATCGTTTAGCCTCATAATCCTGCTTCTCTATATCCGTGTTTCTTTAGAAGACATCTGCTTAGGTAGACTGAACATTTGGGCAGCGTTTTCAGGCAGCATAACACAGAGGTCTCCTAAGGTTCCTTACTTTGGCTTCATTTATCCTTTCCAACAGAGGAAATCCCATAATTCTGTTCACCTTAACAAGCCAGCTGAATATTTTATAGCTTAATATTGCAATTTGTTTTTCCAGAATTATGAGGTAAAAGGATAAAAATGATACTGCCTCCAAATTTTGTCGAGGAACTTTAGAAAATTAGCTGTCCTTAGGCTCCTTCCAATGGGACACAGACTTTCTAGACATCTGCCTCCTGAAAGAAATGCAAGTTACATCTGAAATAACTCCCTACTCCCTGTTCCTTACACTGATAACTCAGGAGCACTATACAGGCCATGAATATAGACCAAATCTGATATGATAAAAGAGATACTGACCAGTATTTGACATACGTCACTGTCTTTGACACTGTTTTCTCTGTTGGTCATGTTGTATTGCAGAATCCTTTCAGGTAGTGGTGAGGGGGAATGGTTTCCTCCATGCGAGAGATGAGAGACGAGTGTTATGCAGTTTCCGCATCAATGACACTTTCACCGTCAGTAAGTGCTCTTCCAATAAAGGAACTAACAATAGAAATAATGTATAGGCTACTAACCCTTACAGTACAGTAATGCAGTAATACAATAACAATGCAGTTAAAATTCAGCTGAAAATCCAGCACGGAGTTAATTATGGCCTCCTGAAGTTTAACTTTAGGGTAATGTAGGATACATACATACACATACGAGTGTAAGAATCAAAGAATTGTAATCAGAGTCCATATTAACAGTCAGAACATGGGCATGCAGGTTTAATACAGAACAACCAATAATCAGAAATGAGGGAGACCGGCCAGGGTCAAAACCAGGAAGTAAAATGAAACATAAAACAAAGAACTTGGGAAACTGAAAGCCTCAGACTTAAAGTAACTAACCACATTATTAGACTTTGCCACAAACAGTGGCTACTCAAGAATGATCACAATACAGGTGAACACAATCAGGTAACAAACCAATGACAGGACAGGGAGGAGACAGGAGTAGAACAGAAACCAAACCAAACATGAGCACATGGTGTTCGTTGCCATGGGAGCTGTGATGCAAGGGAGCAAACCGTGACACACACAAGGACAAGCAGGGAATTTGTCCCAGGTCTAGGCCATGTCCACGGTCGGAGATCTATATTAGGAGATTTATATTTGTAGTTCAAAGCAGTAGGGACTATTCATCCCACAGCTCAACAAATTAGGTGTTTAATTGTTAACTAGCTGTTTCATACCATATTTAAAGACCTGGTCAGGATGCTTCTTCTCTAAAAATCTCTCTCTAGTTGTGGCCAGTAAGGCGGGAAGTGGAATTTATATGTATATTGGAGTGTAGCATTTATAAATATATCATTTACGGTGATATTTTCTCTGTATTCACATTGAGGCACATCATGCTAATTGGTAAACACTATTATTTCTAGCTAACTCACAATGTTGCCTCACTTCCAGTCCAACTCAAACATCACAGTTTTGTCTGTTGGGTCAGTCTAACTTCTCTGGATTATCATTTTTAAAATTAGCACTAAAACTGATCAATTTACCACTTAACGAACAGCCACAAGATTGAGACACACCCACTTTTGTCCTGCCAAAATCACATTCTCATAAAAATCGTGTTATAACCTGTAATCAGAATGCTACATTTTGAAAACAATCTACTATAACGATGTTGGCCTTGCTGCTCAGCCCTAATCAGAGGCGTAGGTTTATCAGTGATGAAGGATGAAATCTTAATGGAGACAAAACTGCAGGAATAAAAGTAGCCCTCGAAAGTCCACTCAAACTATCAGACCTAATATGTTGATTCAGCTTCAAATAAAAGATGGCTGATGTTCGATGCCAACAAAAAGACAGAGAAAAAAGAAAAAGGAAAAGGAAAGCGTATTGAATTTAAGATGGAGGATACCATTTTTGCTCTCCACTATTCCACACAGGACATCTTTTCACATCTTTTTAACCAAACCGCTAAATTACAGTCTGCATATAAGGGTAGAGATTCCTGTGTGCTGGATATAAATTAAGGTATAAAATGTCTGGATGGGGTTTTTGCTCTGGGAAATAGGAGAAAATGTTCGATTTGTTTTGGAAGTGAACGGGGAAGAAGTGCAGTGTTCAAAAAGCCACTAATCTCTGAATTTGGCATTTCTCCATCCATCCAGCTGCTAATGCACTTAAACACCATGGTATTATGGAAAGGAATGTAGGACTCTGTGTGTGTGCTTGCGCATGTGTGTGTCTTCTATTGCTTGTGGAATGCTTGAGTGTGAGAATTTGTTCCTAATATTTTTTTTTTTGCTCTTCATTTTCCCGTCTCTGAAGTTTGCTTTAGTTTTGTACTGGATCTATAAGAGTAATGTAGCTAACAATTAGGCATGCAACAATTTGGGACAATGCTAAACTGAAAACTAGTAGCATCTATTATTTGGTATCTAGTAGTCTTGCAGCTTTAGAGCAAAATGAAATAAGCAAACGTCAGCTAGCATGCCTTGGCTAACTTCATTTGGAGTAAAGGTGAATCTGTGGATGTTTTATTTTAGCCAAACTGCTTTTTAATGCTCCATGAGGTCTGTTTTGTGATTCACTTCAGACAGAGTGGGAGGAAGTACACTTTTACTGTACTGACTATAAATAACCTGTGTGTGTGTGTGTGTGTGTGTGTATGTGTGCAGTGAAGAGGCCTCTGGCTGTGGAGGACACATACTTGCTTTGTCCAGCTCCTGTGCTGATGGAGGAGGGGACGTAAGTGTCTCTTCTTAAGCCTCCTGCAAATCATATTTTAAAAAATGTAATAAATAAAACCTTGGTGGAAAGAATTTGGGACTAAGAATTTTGTAACTAATAGTTATTGCTCTGTTTTGGAAACATGTTCACGTGTTGAAAGTCTTTTACAGCAAAATAAATTAAAGTCTAAGGGCAGTTACTATGTAAGGAATAAAACACTTGGGGGGTGTGCCGTTACAGTAAAATAATCAATGACATGGTGGTGGGATGCAGCCCTGATACAACAGAGTTACCGTTATCACTCTGAAGTTAATTATTTTCCAATAATGGCATGTCTCAAAGAGTTTTATTCTTCGTATACCACAACATCAACAATTACAATTTGTTATTTATTAAAGAACAATGGCTCAAAGTTTTTATCCATTTATCGTTACATTAAATGCAGTGGAGTGTCCATGAAACAAGTTAGTTCCTGTAATCGCTCACATTATATCAGTTCACTAGCCTCTCTTTTTACTCTCTCTTGATGTTAATGACACAAAAAGTGCAGCTTGTCATGTTACCGAGGAACCACATACTCCTCTGTCCTGAAGACCTTCTGAACGTTACAGCTTTACTCCTGACCGTTACAAAGTGCTGATGCTGGAGATGCTTCTAAATATGTTAAATAAACATCTCCTCACAGAAAACTTCACCATATCAGCGATTACACACTTCTTTTTAACAATCCATTTATGTAGAGCATCTGCCATACATGTCCCTGTGTACGTTGTTACTATAGAAACAATAACATTAGAACGAGCGCATTAATATAAACCTGCGATTTGCCTTGCAGCTGGCACTACAGTCAGAGCTGCTGGTATAATGTTCAAAACTTTCTGACCAATCAGAATCCAGAATTCAACAGCAGTGTGTTATAAAATTTAATAGACGTTTGTGTGAAATGTGTAATTTGGTAGTACGATTAAAAGCCAGCAGTATTTGTAAATGGAGTTCTCAGTATAATTCATTCTTTCAGAGATGGGACTATTTTCAAAAGGAAGAAAGTCTCATTATCTTATTTTAAGACATTGTTAGAAATCAATGTGTAGTTCAAGATGTAGGTTTTTAATTACTTTTTTTTTAAACATTTATTGACAGAATTTAGCAACTGCCCTTAGACTTCCATTATATTGCAGTAAACAGCTTTTTCTTAGTCCATGGAAATGTTTCATAATTCTTGCTATCACACACATATAAAGACATTACTTTAATGACTGCTTCTTCTTTTTCTATCTCTCGTTGTAGGTCTGCCTCTCTCTTCGTCAGTCTGAATGATGGCATAAGTTTTATCTCCAGCTCAGTCAGTATTTCAGCACACGGCTGTGTGAATACAGTCCAAACTCTCAGCACCTCCACTAGCGCAGCGCTCACCACTGCCGTCCTGCTGGACAATAATGTTCCTCCACCATCAGTCTGCACAGTGAGTACACACACACACACATGCACACACAGTAGTTCCTAGTATCTGTGGCTCTGATATCAATATAGACATCAGTGGAAATGACTGTGTGTGTGTGCATTTGTGTGTGTGGGTGTGTGTGCAGATAGATGGGACGGTGTTAGCCATTGCTCTACTCATCCTGCTGCTGTTGGTGATTCTGAGCCTGATTTGGTGGTTCTGGCCGCTCTGCTGTACTGTGGTCAGTTCATCTCTCTCTCTCTCTCTCTCTCTCTCTCTCTCTCTCTCTCTCTCTCTCTCGTTCTTGCTCTGTCATTGTCTCTGTATTAATTTCAATCCGTAGTTGCTGTACAGTATGGAAAAGTATGGACTATGAAAACTTTCTGTATCAAACCCGTACCTATTAATCAGACAGATCAGATTATTTAAGATGGTATTTAACTCTAATTTTCCAAATATTCAGGCTTCTTATACCAGTAGCAGCTGGTGGTTTTCAAAATAGGAGAAAGCACACGTCTTTTATTGAAGTTGGTCTGGCCTCTTGTTTAATATCCTCATAGGTAAGAGCATCAAAAGAGTTTTCCAAAATCAGGTCGACAAAATTAGTAGTGTCTGCCATTTTGAGCTAAAAAGCATCTAAGCTGCTAATTAGCTAGCTAAATTTCAGTGATGATTGTAGTGACGGTGACAGCTCATTTCCAAAACGAATGCAAACAATCAAAAATAACATTATACTTACAATTTATTTACAATATTTACCAATTACAAAGATTATAATATAATAAAAAGCAATACTAGCTGTGTAAAACTGTTATGGATCTGGTTACTGGCCACTACTGAAGTGCCGAGAGCTCTGCGAATCTGACTGTCGCCAGTAAGTTTAAGTTTGAAATGTCGGTCATGTTCGTTACCATTTCAGTGACTGGCAGTTGGTTACGTAGTCCCGCCCCTTTGAGAGATCTCCAATCATCATATGGAGAAGCTGTGCATCCAGGCGAGACAAGTGAAGAGCACTCTGTTTAATAAACATTGACATTTTTTTTTCTATGTAAAACCCACCTGCTCATTTACATATTTATTCCCAAAATGACGTAGTAAAAGCCTGTTGTCCAATGAGCATTAATCTTTTCTCCTATTAAAACACAGTGCATTGAATCTGCCATAGAAGCCCAGTGAAGCCATGCATCAATGGAGATCTATCAGTGGTGTGGCTACAGACTTCAAAAGAGATTTTCATGCAGGCTGCGCTGTCCACCGATAAAAACCAGTTTGGGTTAAATGAATGAACAGTGTAATAATGCAGTGAGATATTTCATATAGCTATAACTGAAGTTCACTAAGACACGTTGGTAAACAATTCATTGAAACAAGCACCTGTGTCTTATACATGTCAGGATAGTCTAAGCTATGGAATTGGAAATATGGAACTATGGTATGTTAATCCTGAAAACATTTTGTAAAAGGTATGGATGCTATGGAAAGTCTGTGGTTATAGTAATATAGACCTAATACATGAAGGTTCTAAGGTTCTAAAACTATTTTCTACCCTGACTAGGTCTTCAAAAAGCAGGTCACACTTTGTGTCTTCTCTTCTTCTTTTCAATTAACAGCCATAAAAATTAGAAGAAGACTAAAACTCAGTGTTTGGAAGGTTGAAAAACTGAATCTAGAAGAACTCTTGAAAAGTTATTATATATTAATACAAATGCTGAAACACAATGGTCAAGTTTCTAAAACAAACAAACAAACAAAAAAAGACTGTTTTGTCCCAACAGGTTATCCATGACCCACCTCCACCTGTAATGGAGGAGAGCTCGGTGAGACATCACACACACACACACACACACACACACACACACACACACCATCTGAAGCCACTCTGAAATCTGAATCTCCAAACCCCAGAGATGTAGTTAAATCTTAAAAAATGCAAAACAACCAAACTGAAAAACTGAATAAAACCCCCAAAACTCCAAACTGCAAATCTTTAAAAAAAACAAAGCTCAAATATGTCCAAGAGATGAAGGGAACGAGCAAAAAAGAGACCAAAAGACCCCTCTTATAAAGCAGTGTGTAAGGATATGGGTTAATGAAATAAAATAAAAACCATTCCTAACCAGTCCAAACCATTCCGAGCAAACAAATCAAACCATTTAAGAAAATATCTGCTAATATAAAACAAAGCTGAGAGCTCTGAAACTGTGGAAAGCCTGGCAGTTTTAATAGTTTATACATCTGCATATGAAATATAGTGAACACCAAAACTCAAAATGGCAAAACCGAAGAAAAAAACACACACACACTTTTAAAGCACAGCGTGTGAGGAGGGCAGTTTGGAAAATTCCACAGTTTGCACATTTATTTGTCCTTTCTTCATCTAATGCCATTTTCAGATGGTTTGCCATTTGTGACTGGATTTTGTCGTTTTTGGTTTCCTTTTCGTGAGCGCTCGCTGGCTCATGATCCTTCTTCATCTGTGAAGTTTTACCAGCTGAACTCACTTTCAACGTGGCCCTATAAATGTTCTTTTTTTTTGTTATTTATGTATTCTTTCAAGCCCCACCCTGTTTTAAAGCAGTTCTAAAGTCTAATGCATTTACAAATATGTCAGAATATGGATATTTCTTTTCTCTTTCATTATTTTGGCACCATGATGAAGATGATGAATTGAGTGAGAGATGTTTGAGAAAAGAACTGCATACGTAAGTTTGGAATTTATTGATTTAATAGTCCAAAGCCTCTTAATCCAGAAGAGTTAGAGTGCTAGTGCTTGCAAAGCCACAGGATCTTGAAAAACAGGAAATGCCAGAGGCAGAGGTAAAAGGACATAAAAGGACACTTGTACCTTTTTCTTACCTGTTTTGACCAAAAGTTTATTGCACAAAGCTTTAAATCTTGCTTTAATACATTATTGTCCTATTCCCCTTGACTGAATCTGCTTAGCTTCCATTTTAACCCTTTCTAGCAGTACACTGGTGTTCCATTCCACCAGCGGAATGGAAATCGAGTTATCTGACTTTTTCAATCAGTATAAACAAATTAATTACTTTATCACCACAAGTCTCTTATAAGATTAGTCAGGACAGTGTTGGGTTTCTGTATGTAGAGTATCATGACTCTGTGTTTAGCTGCTGGTGAGCACGGCGATGGGAAAGGGGAGGGGTGTGAGCCCCCTGCTGGGCAAACAATTCACACCTCAACATCGCTGTAGGATACAGATCTGAATAAAAGGAAACAGATGGTACGAATCACAGAGGTTGAGTTGCTAATAGAAAACCTGCTGTTACACTCTTGCAAGTGCACACTTATGTAATACACACTTCTGAGTCATTAGTCCAAATCAAACGGTTCAATTTCTGCATTGAGACATATACAGATATTAGGATTACACACAAATTTGGCACAGTAGTAATATGACACAGTGAGTGTTGGTTAGTGTAGGGGATGACACCATACTGCTCAGTGTTTCAGGATGGAATCAATTGAATCAAATTAACCAAAACTTGAAAGGTTTGATTACACAGCAAAAGTGAATCCCTAATTCATTAGCAACACCGTGAATTACTAATTCACGGTTCAACAGAATCGTATTTGTTAAACTGAATTTCTAATTCACTGAGGTAATGTTCAAAATAATTAAATCAGTAAAGTGAATCACTAATTAGGTGTGTTACATGATGTTTAAAACAATCATATTGGTAGTGTAAAATGTAATGCATAATCAATACAACTAAATAAAGTTTAACTGATTCAGTGTACCCTTCTGAACTACGCCTCTCTCCTATCTGAAGGATGAAGATGAAGAAGAAGACGGCTACCTAAAGAAAAAATGGCCGACAGTGGACGCATCCTATTACGGAGGAAGAGGAGTAGGAGGCATCAAACGCATGGAGGTGAAGAAGAGACAGATGAGGAGTGGTTTTATTTTGAAATATAGTGATATTTTGAAACTGAACTAAGGCTCTGTCTCAAATACAGATTTTCTGTCTCATTAGTCTGCTCACTAGCACAGTTTAGATTTATTTTCTGAACATAATCCATCTATTCAAATATTAAGCTCATTATTTAAATGTGTACAGTAATATTCTGGCAGTTTTTGGACTTCATTAGGTCCACGTTTGATACCTTGATAACTTTACAAAATGAATAAATTTACAAAATTTTAAAAAATGGGTCATTTTAAGAAATGTCGCAAATGCTAGAACTGAGTCATAACAAGATCGTGGTTATTTTATGTTTGAGTGTTCATTGATGTTAACCATAATCCATTTCAACACTGAGAAATTTGAGTAATATAACATTCAGATGAGTGTGTAATAAAAATAAAGCATAGATGGTTGTATCAGTTTAGTGCCGTAAAACTCTTTAATATGATTGTAGTGACCTGACAGTAATTGAGTAATTCTATATGTACTGTATGTGTAATCTTGTATGTGTGTGTGTAGGTGCGGTGGGGTGATAAGGGATCGACGGAAGAGGGGGCAAAGCTTGAGAAAGCAAAGAATGCTCGAGTGACGTTGCCTGATGTGGAGTACGAGTTTGAGTTTGCTCCTTCACGCACTCTCAATAACGGCATGCGCAAACCCATCTCCCCTCCTAAATGGTACACACCCATTAAGGTAAAAAAAAAACAAAAAAAAACCACACATACAGACATATTCACACTTTTACATACAAGCCTTAAAATGATAGAATAATAAAAATAGTAAATAAAGTGACTATATAAAAGTAAACCTTATTTTTTGGCTGCTGTAGCTGTTTACAGTGAGGAACTTGAGATGAATCATATGAAGGGAAAAATCTGATTCATTTAAACATATAATTATAAAGAATCAAATCACTAAATTGAACCAGTAATACAGTGAGCTCTGGGATGTTCAAAAGAATCAAGTCAGTAAATTGAATCACTAATACAGTGAGCTCAGGGATGTTCAAAAGAATCAAGTCAGTAAATTGAATCACTAATACAGTGAGCTCAGGGATGTTCAAAAGAATCAAGTCAGTAAATTGAATCACTAATACAGTGAGCTCAGGGATGTTCAAAAGAATCAAGTCAGTAAATTGAATCACTAGTACAGTGGGTTAAGGGATGTTCAAAAGAATCAAGTCAGCAAATTGAATCACTAGTACAGTGAGTTAATGGATGTTCAAAAGAATCAAGTCAGTAAACTGAATCACTAATCAGAAGGTCATGAGTTCAAATCTCAGCACTGCCAACCTGCCTCTGCCCTTGAGCAAGGCCCTTAACCCTCAACTGCTCAGAGTTATAAACGTAATGTCCTTTCAGTTCTGTACATTGCTCTGCATATGGTTGTCTGCCAACTGCCATTAATGTAATACAGAAAGCTTAACAATATTTGAAAGATTTATATCAGTAAAGCAAATTACTGTTATAGAGAGTTTAATGATGTTCTAAAAGAGTCAAATAAACTATTCATAAACCACTAAAACAGTCAGTTTAATGTTGCTCCAAAAGAATCAAATCAGTGAATCACTACTCACTGAGTTTAATGATGGATTTGTGGTTTGGGACGCGTCCACAGTTCACTGGGTTACAAAGTCATCCTAATGAGCATGTACAGTATTCCTGTAGGACGGCTTCATGGAGAACAGACTGCAAAATCAACAATCATCACATTGTTATCACACATACACACACACACACACAATAAACAGAAACAGTAGGAATGTATATGAACAATATGTAAGAAGAGATCAGTACAGCATGACAGTATGACAGTGTGTGTACAGAGCAGTGATGTGGCGTTCCTGAGAAATCAGATAGCTGTGTTATCTCGTCATTCGTCTATCAGCTGCACTGAAGCATGAGATCACAGTCATTTCGGTTTAATCTAAAGCAGACACTGAACTGAGCTCAACTCCATACAGATGGACTGAGTCCTTCATGGTGTGAACAGAGTGAGTGGGGTTGTTCTGGGGGGGAAATGGATGTCCATCTCTTTACACTCTCTAAAGTGTACATTTTTGAGAGATTTTTAAAAAATATTTATCTTTTTTAAACTTTAATTATTTTTTAATCCCTTTCTGTCAGCATGGGATTTTTTTGTCAGTGCACATCTAGTTGTTTTGTTTTGTATCGGGTTTCCGCTGGAGGATAATCGACACAGCACAGATAAAAGCGTGTGCAATCTGGAAGTGTTCAGCATTGCAAAGGGGCTGCACAAAACACATTCCACACACACGTGAGAATGCTGCAGTTCCTGTGTGTATCATCCCTTCAGCCTCCTTTGAAATTCACCACGGTGCAGAAAAGTTCTCTAGTGGATTTAGTTTGATATGTATATGATGATGTCACCGACTATATCCTGTTCAAAGATGTTGCAAAGTCAGATTTGATTTTATTAACAAATAGCAATGACAAATTAAAAATGGATAATGTTATAGTGAATATTTCCTAATCCAATTTACTATGTAGTGCACTATATTGTAGCTGTGTCCTAAAAGTGTAGAGGATATCCAACGTTCTTATGAAACCCCACAATTCACTCCAATAGTTCTAATGATGTAAACAGTATACCCATAATGCACTGTGGTGTCTGAGGATGCCACATGGCCTACAGTATGTAGGGAAAATAGTGTATGTGATTTGGGAAATGCCCACAGTGTACTGATGATAACGTTTGTATTGTGTTAATGCAGTGAATGTGTCTGTTTAATGCATCTAATTGTGGTGTGTTTCAGGGAAAGCTGGACGCTCTGTGTGTGTGGCTGAGGAGAGGATATGATCGCGTTTCTGTGATGAGGCCTAAACCCGGGGAAAAGGTGAGAAACTTTAACCAAATCTGATTCACGAACCATTTATCACATACAGATTTAGTGAACACAACCTGCAGTGTCATGCTACAAAAATTTATGCCAATGTTCTTAGGGACACACTGTACATTCCTGGGGCCCTATGCGCCTAGACCCCTATGAGTCCTATATGTTCTGAGGCCATTTCTAATGTTCGAAGGTTCTATGTTCCCAGCATCCCATGCACTCAGGGTCCTCCGAGATCCCTAGGTTCCCAGACCACTATAGGTCCCACTGTATGTTTTCAGGCTGTATGGTATGTCCATAGGCTATCCGTTGCTTCCTATGGGTCTATGTTCTCATGCTTATCATTTCGCCAGCATCCTTCCCAATGCTCTATGTTCTCAGGGTCTTCCTTTCCCATAATCATGTATTCGTTGAACCCATTGTTTTTAGGATTCCGGGTTCCCTCACTGAAAATTTGTAGGAATCAAACATATGTTCTCAGAGTCCTATATTTCTAGAACCATATATTCCCAGGGATCTGTGTTACTTGCATCTTATACACCCAGGGACCTGATTTGTTGTCCAGTCATAAATGAGGCTCAACCTACATAGTTCATTGACAAAAACAGAAGAAAAAAAAAAGTTCTAGCAGGTTCTGGGTTCCTATGCCCTACAACTCCAAGCTGTAAGATTATAAAGATAAATAGCAGACTGTTTCTGCCACTGTCATACTAAAATATTGTACTAATATACACACTGAGTGTTAGATGCCTTAATAATCGAGCTTTTATTTCTTCAACATTCATTCCCCACTGTGACTCTCAGCAGGCTCTTATATAAAAGTGTTGCAGAAACAGAGCTGAGGAAAACCAAGCAGAGTCAGGCCTAATCACGTTATTTAAGAGTGAATTAACTGACTGTCTTCCTTACTCTGCATGAGAAGAGTTTGGAGGAGAAACAGAGTAGAAAAAGATTTGCAGATGTTGGAAATAAGAGTGCCAAGGACCGGAGCAGACTGGTAATGACTCTCCTCTCTAAAGGAACGCAAGTAATTCTCTAAGGGAGATCTGCTGAGAGCATTAGAGCCGAGCTCAGGAAGACAGCAGGTCTGCAGGCCGAGACAGAAAGTGTGTAGATGGAGTAGATGGAGTGTACTTTTACTTTAAACATCTCTGAAAGATAAAATAACTAAAAGCAAAAAGACTTCCTTAAGAGGACATAATGAAGATGAAGGTGGCAGTGTGTGTATGTGTCGGTGCTGAAAACTCTTTGGTGTGTTTTGGGAGGAAAAGACATGAAACACAGAGTTTCATTAATAGAATGCAAAAGGGAAACTGAGATGGTCTTTTATACATTTTACTGAAATGGATGTTGTGTTCCTGGGATGTTGTGTTCCCAGTAAAACTGATTTTAAGTCATTTTCAAAGACAAAATTCTAAAGCACTGCTCCGGGTGTGTGTTCACGGTGTGTGTGTGCACTTGGATGGGTTAAATGCAAATTCCGAGTATGGGTCACCATACTTGGCTACATGTCACTTCACTTCACTTCACTTTAGCAACTTCCAGTTAATTCCATTTTAGTTACCACAGGGCAGGGGGTATCAATACTTTCAATTCTAACTTTTTTCAACTGATCATAATATATGAATGTTGATAAGGTATGCTTATTTTTTAAATACACACACACTAAGATATGAAGAAGTGCATGAGAGAGTGAACACATTGTAAATAATTATATTTTATAAATCATTTTTATATATGACTTTCTGTAAATAAACAGGACCCTATCATATATCAGGATACTAGTCTGGGTATTACTGAATATTAGATCGAAGGGAAAATCAGTAGTATTTCCCATCTCTACCACCCAGTTCTTCTCTCTTATTAGTTTATGTTGCTGATGCACCCCTAATCCCCAATGACCCCCATCCCACCCCCCTCCCCTAACCTCAAACTTCACCCATGTATCAGCTAAACTGTTTTTTTTTTTTTCTTTGGAACAGTTTGTAAGGAATCTAACCTGGGCATCCAACCCTCGCATCTCCTATGTGTGGGAAACACTAACTAGCAGTATGAATAAAAGCAGAAATTTTCTATTTACATTTCTACTTGAGTTAAAGTACAAAAAAGAGTTCTATTATTCTGATGGTCAGTTTCCAGAAACCTCTCTGACCAAAATGAGACGGTATGTGTCCTCTGCTCCCTTCTCCAGTGCCTCGCCGCTTGTTGGGTGTGTCTGTCTACAATGCAGGATGTGAATAAACCTGTCCATCATGAAATCGCAGCTTTCAAATAAATGATCTTCTGATTCAAGTAGGCTATTCTTGTAAACTTAGTTCTAAAAAGGCATTCGGAGTTACATATTTCTGTTAAGTATGATACGCTTGTGACCTCTAATGACAATATTCCTTCTCAAATGTCCTATTTAAAAAAAAATCAAATAAAACAGTACTCATCTATAAATATAGAGGTGAAACACTCAAAATTAGCTGCAACATGCATCGGAGACAGATGAGAGTTGTTGTCCAAACTGAACTATGTGTGTTTCATCTCTGTATTTAGAATCAGAATAGAATTACACTATATGGTCAAAAGTTTGTGGACACCTGATCATCAAACCCATATGTACTTTGTGAACATCCCATTCCAGAGTTGGTTCCCCTTTGCTGTTATAATAACCTCTACTCTTCTGGGAAGGTTTTCCACTAGATTTTGGAGCGTGGCTGTAGGGATTTGTGCTCATTCAGCCACAAGAGCATTAGTGAGATCAGGCACTGATGTTGGGTGAGGAGACCTGGAGTGCAGTCGGCGTTCCAGTTCATCCCAAAGGTGTTCAGTCATGCTTTTCCTTGTCATGCTGGAACAGATTTGGGCCTCTTAGATCCAATGAAGGGAAATTGGGAAGGGGAATACTTTCGATTCTGACTTTTCTTAAACTGATCATAATATATGAACATTGATAATGGGTTCCTGGAGGACTAGTGGTTAGGCCACAGCGCTCTCACCACTGAGGCCTGGGTTCAATTCCTGGCCAGGGAACCAATCCCAGCCACTGAGGTTGCGTGCAACAGTGCGCTCTCAGTGCCGGTCACAAGCCCAGAAAAAATTGGGGAGGGTTGTGTCAGGAAGGGCATCTGGTGTAAAAACTGTGCCAAATCAAACACACAGACCAATGATCCACTGTGGCGACCCCTAACAGGAGCAGCTGAAAGAGGAACAACAACAAATGAATGTTGATAACGTGTGCTTATTTTTTTTTATAATACACACACAGGCAGGCATGCAGAAACAAACAACAGTATGAACTTTCAGCTTTTAACTGGCTTTCTCAGCTGTTAAACTCTGTCACTCTGATTGGTTTGCTTCAGTTTGAAAGTGTGCCATATTCAGATATTTCAGCCAATCTGTTTTTTTTCCTGCTTCAACATGATAAGCAATGATTGACAGCCTGCAGAAAGTAATGGAGTAACAGTAGTATATTTTGCTTTGAAATGTAGTGGAGTAAAAGAATAGAGTCTGCAAAAATGGAAATGCTTTAAAGGTGTAATAGTCGATTTTTTATTCCTTACTTGTACAAATAACCTGGAAGATATGTAGGACACAATCGATGTAGCCTTGGCCTTAGCAAAAGTGTGTTAAGTCAGTGAGAAAATCCGTTTGGAAAACTGATTCTGATCCAGAATGCTTGTGTTTGGATGCACCTCCTGTCAGTCATTTTATAGACACTCGACGGACCACAGTAGATCCTGGGGGCGGGGCTTCATAAACATGGGTGGGGTCTCTAACTGTTAAACAATGATGTAACACCCAAATTAGCAGTCACATATTCTGAATCTGAAAATACTTGCAGATTATTACTCTTTTTTCACAAGGTCTCAGAATCTGACTTTAGATAAGCAGTGCACTCTAGCGTTAAAAAATGAAGATGAATATGAGCTCTAAGTTTGTCTTATTTTTCCTCTCAGGGTCGCTGTATGAACTTCACCAGGGTGAAATCATACCCTCCTCCTCGTTATCCACACAAAAACGTCAACAAGAACAAAGACAGCACAGCACACATCTACAGTTTGCCCCTCAATTCCACCCCACCTGCCCCAAAATGCAAACTGCCTCCCACTCCAAACTGCATTTACTCTGCCCACTCGTCATACCCCGACCACTTTTCCTACCCCTCCTACCCTTCTCACTCCCCGACCTCCTCTCTTCCTCCTCTCCCCTCCACTCCACCCCCTGCTGCCACCACTCCGCCTCCATACTCTCCTCCACCTACCAGATCCCCACCCTCCCTACTGCCCCCACCCGCTTCTCCACCCCCTTCTCCTTCTCCAAGTTTTCAGACTTTGACTACAATACCAACTTCTTGTCTGGCTCCACCTCCTTACTTGGCTCCATCCATGCGAGCTCCTCCTCCATCCCGCCCACCACCACGACCCTCTATCTAAAGAAGAGAGGCTAAAGAACCGAGGCGGAAATTGCGACCTGCGCTTCTTTCCTGTTTCAGATGTGTCCACATGAACAATTTGACGTCATAATATGAGTGGAGTCCACCATTTTGAGAAGGAAACTGCAGCAATGCATTCTGGGTATGTTATGCTCCTGATGACGGCAGGCATGTAACTCAATCTAATAATTGAACAGGAAGGAGGCGTAGTGTAAATGGGAAGATTTTTGGAATCATGAAATGTTTCATTCGCTTCCAATCTTGATCTGATCCCTTTGGAAAACAAATGATTGCATGATCATCATGTGTCTGGAAGTGTGGAATGGAAAGTGGATTGGAACAAGGAAATGTGGAACATTTCCTAATTAAGCATTGATGGAATGTCGGGAAATTTGGATTCTAACTGCCAGCTAATGATGTCATGGTGTTACAGCAGCTGACCAATCAGCAGCTTCGCTTAAACGCATACAAAGTAGAACTGCTTTACAGTCCTATCTTTCTTCTATCATTTTCTTCTCCACGCTTTTGATTCCGGCCTTCAAGCCTTTTCTTTTCTTATGTTATTTTCCTTCATTCACTCGTTTTTTCCTCCATTCTTTCAGCACAGCCTTGTTTTTCTCCATTCTGTCCCTGCATTATTTTATCCCAACATTTTTACTTTCATTCCTTACCCTTTAATCCTGCCTTTTTTATCCCTCTATACCATTCTATCATTCTTCCAGTTGTCTTTCCCCTTCCTTCTTCCATTCTTTCTCTTTCATTCTTTCATCCCTGCATAATTTTTTTTCTTTACATTTATTTCTACCTTTCTTTCTTGCTCAAGAGCAACGGCAATCCTCCACATCCTTTTGTACTTGAGAAATCGCAGCCTTGGCTTTCTACTTTCAGCACAGTAGACGTGTGTTTGCACAAATGTTTGCTTTAAAGTAATAAAGATGGGAGAGAAGGATGTAAACATGAAATGAGGTGTTAGGTGTTAATTTTGTATAAAATGGAGACTTTCAATGTGTATATACAGCAGTATCGTCTTTTGGACAGAAACGCAATAAACGTTGGCAAATTTTGCTTTTACTTACTGATAATGTTACATAAAGTAATATAATCATTAATGAATCATTTCTGATATTTGGGTGGTCATGTGAGAAATTGCAGCGGTGGCGAGCATATTGTCAAAATGGGCGATTTTTCTTCCTTATTTTGAGAACTTTCTATCTGTATTTTCTGGATGTAAACTTTATCTTGCTTGTGAAAATACGACTGTAGCTCTTTCTATGTGAAGATTTTTGGGCATTAATGTAACACAGAGCATGTTTTGTACATTCTAACTTAACCTGATCACACAGTTCACCATATAACTGTACACAGCAAGTACAATTTTTTTAAATAATAAAATTAAAAATAAACCAGCCTGTATTTTATCATGTTTTTCTTTAATATTTAGCTACAGTTTTACCTTCAGTCTCAGTCTGTCCTATATAAACAGATATACAGACATGCATAGAGAGACAGACAGGTCAGCAGAACTGGATACATACATAGACAGACCGACACATGGACATACAGATATAAGTGATTATCAGTTGCTGTCCCTTCTGTTTGTAGTTTATTAAGCTCCACTCACTGTGTTTACGCCATTACATGTAAAATGAAAGTGGAGACCAAATGAACTCCTCTCGAGCCTGTGCTGACTCAGTAGGTTTCACTCTGAGACACTTAAACCGTAAGTGACGCGAGAGTGGAAATGGAACATTTCTGAAAGCCAGCAGACGCTGACGGCAGATGCTTACACGGCCAATGAACACCGCAGGAGAAGCAGAACCAAAGCCAAAACTACACCTTCATACACTTTCACTCACAGAAGAGATTTAAAATCCCCCTCTGTCTTTAAACAGTACAGCAACGAAGAACAAACTTCATATTTACAAATAATAATGTGCACTTACTGAACCGTTCATCTGACAATCTAACTGACAAATTTGAAGGCAAAAAATGTACCAGGACCTTTAAAAAAAAAAACCTAAAAATCCTTGCCTTAAAAAGGTCTTCAAAAAGTGGAAACACTGAACTATATCACTTAGTTAGCTATCTCAACATGAATGGTGTTCTCACTGCTTTCCCCACTCATCATGCTCTGGCTTTTTTAACGTCTAACAGTTTCCCTCTTTACATCTGAACTTCTGCTGTCTTTAATAATGTCCTCATTATTCACTGCAGAGGCATAATAGGATCAATGCCTTTTCTGCATCCATGTAGTCTGAGTAGTTTGGATAATATATTTTTTATTTTCCTGCTTGCATTTTCATTTAAAGAAAGTTTTTGTTAAGCGCATGTTAATGAGACATCAATACTAGAGTACCCAATGCAAATGTCATTACATTTGAGATTTCAGTTTTATCAGCCTGTTTAAATATTCGTATATAAATGCAACAATGAAACGTAAATCTGTAATGACAAATCTGTAACCTGTAAATCTGTAATTCGGAAACCTGCAGCTGAGAGTACAATTTTGAGAGTACAGTTCTTATATTACAGCTACAAATCTTGCAGCTTTGCATAATAAATGGCTCCAGAAAACTGAGGGGTGGGGCCAGGGGAATGGCTCCAGAGATATGAGAAGGTGGGGCCAGAGGATCAGCTACTAAGTGTTGAAGGGTGGGGCAAGAAGAATGATGCTAAAGAACTGAG
Source organism: Pangasianodon gigas (assembly GCA_022758105.1). NCBI lineage: Eukaryota > Metazoa > Chordata > Actinopteri > Siluriformes > Pangasiidae > Pangasianodon > Pangasianodon gigas. Next base: position 18,982,012 of record CM040470.1, on the reverse strand, counting down.
GGGTGGGGCCAGAGGATCAGCTACTAAGTGTTGAATAATACTAAAGAACTGAGGGGTGGGGCCAGGGGAATGATGCTAAAGAACCGAGGGGTGGGGCCAGGGGAATGATGCTAAAGAACTGAGGGGTGGGGCCAGGGGAATGATGCTAAAGAACCGAGGGGTGGGGCCAGGGGAATGGCTCCAGAGAGCTGGATTTGCAATCAGAAATGAAGATTCCTCTGCTTTTGCATTCAAGTATGGCAGGCAGCTTGTGAATAAAGATATGAATAAAAATGCAATGCTCTTTTGCATTTTACATTCTAATTTGAATTTTGAGTTTGATATGCTTCCTTCACATTCTCCTTCATTTACACGTTGAGTATATATATGTAAATACTGCTGTGGGTATATGGATAAGCAATAATTTACCAATGTAAACACAAAGAAAAAGGAATATACTGGAGGTGCTATGTCTAAAAATGCATTAATACTTGCATTCCTTTAGATCTGGAGGCTTACATCAGAAGTACAGAGGAAATAAAGTGCTGCAGCGAGGAAGCAGGTAGTCGAGGCCTCCTACAGTCCCATACGTCACTGGGATAATGTTGTGCCTGAATCGTGCGGTTCTGTTTATGTTGTCAGGTACCTCATAATAATCACTTCCACATTATTCCCTTTAAGACCTATTTACACCAAACATGATTTTTTTACACAATGAAATTTTAAAACAAACACGTGCGCAAGCAGCCCCCAGCCCAGTGCTGATGATGTCACTACTGATGTCAGAGAGCGTATTTACAGACAAGGAAACTCTTAAATTTGACTTAAGACTTTACAATGTGTCTGTCTGAACATGTCACATATATCCTGATACACTAATGTTGAAACTGATTTTGGAGAGAACTGGATGCTCCAGCTGGCGCTGTCTCTGTAAAACAAACACTAATTTAGTTGCATCATGCCTGCTGTAAATAGGTCTTTATTCCTGCAAATCTTTGCTAATGCTCTTGGCTTTGGAAATTTGCCAAATATCTGGACAGAAACACACTTTGTGTGTGTTTGTGAGTGTGTAGGACGTTAAGGCTTTTCCTGTTGACACCTGGGCTGAAATGATGTTCTGACATCCAAAGTCCAGGAATAAAGTGGCCCAACAGAGACAGAGCCAACCGCAGCCTGCTGTCCCACACTGGACACAACACGGTGCGCTGTGATTGGCTGCTGTCCAACACTGGACAAGACACGGTGCCCTGTCCCTGGCTGCTGTTTGACATTAGACAAGACATTGTGCGCTGTGATTGGCTGCTGTGTGACATTACATGTGACATGGGGCACTTTGATTGGTTGCTGCCTGACAGCGGAGACAGCATGGTGCCCTGTGATTGGATGCGGGCCGACACGATGCGTTGTGATTGGCTGTTGTCCCATATTGGATATGATATAACTCGCTGTGATTGGCTGCTGCAGCACTGAAACATTTTTACGAGGTCCAAACGGAGCCTGGAGGAAAACGTCTTGCTGCCTGGAAGGGAAAGGAGCGAGGGAGAAAACATCCACAGAGGAGACGCCAGTGACAGCTTCCTCCTTCTCCTCTTCTTGTTCCTGAGCACCAGGTACGTAACCGTTCATGCTGATTGGCTCACCTGCACACAGCACAAGAAAAGATCAGGCAATAATCAGTTGCCTAGTAAAGTATGATATTCAACAAGGCATCATTCTACAGAGCCTGCAGTTATTATTATCTCGAGATTTAACAGCCACCAAGTACGCCGCCTTGTCTGATGCCATTTAAATTATATTTAAAGGGATTTCAAATAGCAAATTTAATCTGGAATTCACACAGGACCTGTGACTGTCTCTGTAGCGTAAATCACCTTCCAACTGAGTCTGACACAAATAAAAACTAAAAGCTAAAGGCAAAAAAAGTCAAAAGTGTAATTACAACACAGTTAACATTTGTGCTTATTCCGGTTTATTTATGGGGTGTAAAATCACGAACATCTAAACATACTGCTCTGCAGTAACAGGCCACACAATCACAACACTGTAGATAATGAATTAGAATAAAATGCACATATAGAAAGTGCATTAAATAACTGCAGATGGATGAACTGAGTCCTGAACTGGCACACACGAGTCACAGACTGAAACCTGGGCTAAAATAGAAGCGTAACTATTCTGTGAGACGTGCATGAGACAGATGAGGAAAAAATGCCCTATTGTTAAGAGATCAGGAATCCGAATCCTAAAAAGATGCCACAGCTAAACATCCAGAAGAGCAGGAGTGTCTTATCTGGGAGGGAAGGAGATCGTTCCTCTCCCCTGTCAATCAAAGCGATACTAGCCAATCACGAATGTCAGCTGATGAATCAATTACAACACTTCTTTCTCTTCCTGACACTTCACGAGTGGCAGTTTGAAAATATGTGGTGACTTCTAACAGAGGCAACACGTGTTAGTCTTGACCTGAAGAAAACTGGTGGATGGCAGCTCTATTTATATTTCTTCACTTCCAGGTCTCTCATCCACAAAATATTCACTTTATCTCTCTCTCTTTCTCCCTCTCTCTCTCTCACACACACACACACACAATATGAATGACTATACTGATATACACACTACATCAGTACTCTTTAACAGGAAGCTCAGCTTATTATTATTACCTGTGTCCGTGACCTCACTCACATTCAATAAGCCTATTTTAAATATTTTCGACCAAAGTAAAATCTACACTGTTTAGGACAGATGTTGGTTTTGAACACCACAAATTAGTTCTATATTAAATATCAAATGGCTTGATGTGGTAGTTTCACAATAAAATGTCATCAGACCAAACAAGAAACACCTTCGCTTTTACCCTCATCAAGAAAAAAGAGGACATTTAGTAACATTTACTTGTTATGTTTTCAACTCAGATTTTCCACTAAGATGTTCATCTGTTTCTTAGAAGAATGTATGGCAATTTTAATGTAATGTCACAAAAATGTGAAAAAATAAAAACAAAAATAAGACAAAAATAATTAAAATTAATGGTTTATTTAAAAAAATAAATAAATAAAAAAAATCAGTCATTAGGAGTTGTAAATCAGGGTGAAGTAAATCTTACCTGGAGAAGAAGAGGCAGAGGTTGTTAGCCAGAGTAGCATGAGAGCAATTTTTAGGTCGCATACTTTCATTTCTGAGATTGTTAGTGATTTCTTGTCTGCTATAAAATAAAATATCCTTCTATCATGGCTACATACATTTTTCTGTAGTCACTTGTAAATGAACAGAATTATGAGACTGCCTTATACACTATTGAATATGTTGGTATATTGGTATATTGCATAGCCGGTCATACCACAGCTCTGTTGCATTCTCAATTCTGATTGGTCAGAAGGTGTTATTAATTAAGAGATGCCTAACACACAACAGACTGTGTGGCTATACGAAACATGCTGGGGAGTCACACAATTTAATGGTTTATAATTAGATTTAATGTTGTGGAAAGCCTGAGACACAAGTTAGGTCCTGCAGCTGTTCCATCACGAGCCTCCCTCCCTCTCTCTCTCTCTCATTATACAGAGAAAACAGAAAACAAACTCCTCTGTCCTGAAGACTTTCCTGTACTTAGCAAAACTTAGCAAAACACCATGACTGTTGCAAAGCGCTTACAACTGAGATGCCTTCAACAAAAACCATCACGATCGTCACCATCATCAACATTTGTACGTTTTATTTTGTTTAAACAACACATTTTTTAAATCTGTTTATTATTAGTCTTAGATTATGTGGAGCATCTACCGTTCAAGTCCGTGTATAAGCTGTTACTATAGAAATAATAACATATTAGTTACTCTAACAGCAGTTCCAGCTGTAATTCAAATTACAGATTTAGATAAATGCGCTCGTTCTAATATGGTATCGTTTCCATACTAACAACTTACACAAGGACTTGTACGGCAGATGCTCCATATAAACAGACTTTTTAAAAAATGTGTGTAATTGTTAATATAGTGAAGTTTTCTTCGAAGAGATGATGATTTAGCATTTATGGAAGGAGTCTCCAGTCTCAGCACTTTGGAACAGTCAGAAGTAAAGCTGTAGCTTTCAGTTTTCTGACACAGGAAAGGCTTCAGGAGGGAAGACGTGGTGCTTTGTGGTTTCTTGGTAACATGACAAGCTGTATTGTTTGTCTTATTAACTTCAATACACAGAGTAAAAAGACAGGCTTGTGAGGGAATGACTGTTAAATATACAACGTAGGTGATAAGAACTAACTTGTTTCGGGGACAAACCACAACATTAAACATAACTATAAATGGATAAAAAGTACACACCGTTTTGAATAAATAAAATAAATAATAATCGCTGGCATATTTCTATGGAAAGAGAGGAATAATTATAGGAAAATGTACCATTAAGTTCACTTTGGGCAGTGTTTTATTCCTTATTGCTGCAGAGTGAGAAGAGTGAGGTGCTTGCACTAATGAACACCACTAAACACTTACGTTTCACATGTACATGTTTATTGAACACGCTTTCTTAATTTTTATTCTCTTTTAGACAAAAATATAGAAGGTGCACATGGAGTCGTCTCCGCTCTAACAAACGGGTTCGGGATTTTGCTACGGTGACGATTCGAACCCCAACAGAAAAAACAAAAACAAAAAAAAAACAACCACATCTGAGCACATAAAAGGAATTGAGGGTAATCTCTGCACAAATACACAAGTCTGAACTGCAGCTGCAAGGCGATTGAAGGACAGCGGTGTGATCTATGCTGAAACGCTGAGATTGCATAGGGGTTAGCGGCGTTTCCTACACGCGACTGTACAGAGCAGGGAAATATGAGCACAGGCTTTATCAGAAAAATAGAACGCTAAATCAGGATGGTCCTGCGCCTGAGCTGTGACAGGTTTTGTAATTATCCATGCACACTACAGCAGAGGGAACTGTTTAAACAGGCAAACACTCAAGATGGTCATTCACATTAATCAATCAATAATGCTGATTAGTGGCTCGACCGGTGATTAGGTTATTAGAGTACAGTTCAGCATCGCTCAAGAAATCATTCACCTGCTTTATTGAGGACAAGTACGATAGAAGGATAGAAAGATGAAACATAGAAAGAGAAATAAGAGAAGGAGGAGAGGATATGAGGAGATAAAGAAGGGGAGACAAGTAGAGAGAAAGGAATAAGAGAAAGGGAAAGATTTAGAGAAGAGAAAGGATGAGGAATAGGGGGAAAAGAAGGGAAGAAAGAGGAGATGCGAAGAGGAAAAAGGAAATCAAGACTGAGAGGTGAGAGAAAGAAGAGAAAATAAGAGAAGAGAAATGTATGGAAGAGTGAAAAAATAAAAAAAAAATAGAAACAAGAGAAGAAGACAGACAAAGAGAAGGAGAGAATATGAAAAAGGGGAGACAGAGTGGAAGAGGAAGGAGTGAAATGAGAAAACAGGAAGAAGAGAAATTAGAATTGGAGCGGAAAAGAAAAGGAAAGAAATAAAAAGGAGAGAAGAGTTTCATAGCCGCGCCCTCTATGGCAGTTAGGAAGAGATAGAGAGGAAAAAGAGGAAAAGAAAATAGGATGAAGAGAAGAGAGATTGTGCTTTTAGCAGACATGTTTATACTGGACCCAACTCTTATAATTGCCATCTCAAAGAGAACACACACATACACACACACACACAGACACACACACACACCTGACTGAAATCTTTGTCACAAGCACGTCTTAATGTAAAACAGTAATCTAAAACACTGTCATGCTGAGATATGTGTGTGTTTCTAGGCATCAGCATGTCATTATTAAATACACACATTTGAATAGGTCTAGATCTCCCTCTCTCTCTCTCTCTCTCTCTCTCTCTCTCATATACACACACACACAATTGCTGCAGAAGTCAGACTCCAGGAAACTCAAACAAATATTTTCCACATTCACATAAACACACAGGGCTCAGAAACACCAGACGTGTGCCAATATTCCATTTTCATTTCACGATCATTGCTAAACTTCATATCACGGCTTTGCGAGATCATCACAATACTGTGTTTAGAAAAACAGACTCCATGTATAAATGTAGATCTCTCCGCTGGGCAGCATCTTGTTCCGGTGGCGAAGGACACATTCAATGCTGAATCATACATCTCCATATTAGGCCCCTTTTGACACATAGACTTCAAATGATTTGCTCAGTGAGTGAGTGAGAGTGAGACTGACTGAATGTGTGACTGAATGAGTGACTGGCTGACTGTGTGACTGAGTGAGTGAGTGAGTGAGTGATTGACTGACTGAATGAGTGACTTACTGTGTGACTGAGTGACTGGCTGAGTGACTGACTGAGTGAGTGACTGTGTGACTGAGACATAAGTCAATCAATGACTGACTGAACAACTGAGTAACTGACAGTGACTAACTGAATGAGTGAGGGACTGTGACTGACAGAGCGACTGACTATGACTGTGACTGACACAGTGACTGAGTGAGTGACTGACAGAGTGAGACAGACAGTCACTAAGTGACTGACTGAACAACTGACAACAGTGACTGAGTAACTGACAGAATTACTAACTGAGTGAATGCCTGAGTGAATGACTGAGTGAATAACTGAGTGAATGACTGAGTGAATAACTGAGTGAATGACTGAGTGAATAACTGAGTGAATGACTGAGTGAATAACTGAGTGAATGACTGAGTGAATAACTGAATGAATGACCAAGTGAAATATTCAATTGTTCAAAGAGCCAAGACTGATTAAGTGAAGTCGAAAACTGATTAAGTGAAGTTAGAGCGATAGCTAAGCTAACAGTAATGTCAGTGAATTTTCACCTGGAATATTTGGCCACTACACTTGTGTTGGGTGTTACTGCTCTACCTACAACTTCAGGAAATACTTCCATAGATGAAGAGGGAATGCCTGTATGGTAGACAAGTGGCCTCACAGCGCTCTAATATTGCTATTAGGGCTCTAATAAGGAGATCTGAGCACTGCATTTAATTTGTCCAAAATAAGAAGACAGTTTTCCTTATTTCACTTTCTGAATGCTGCCTACCTAGGGAGCTGATATTGTGTCCATGGTAACAATATTGTCTGACAATATTGCAATATATCATATAATCGGTTATCGGCACATGCCTACTCAACACACATGACATAAAGATATAAAGAATTCTTCTGAATAATCTATGACTCATATACATATGTTTATATCTCACACACACTCGTTCACTAACGCTCTATTCATATTCACATAGAATCTTAATTAGGCATACAGGAAAGATCGCATTAAAGTCTATAATAATCTATAATATCACTACAGTAACGACAGTAAGACTCTCTTTACACACATCACTGCATACAGCGCAGATATACACTGCTCATTTACACTTAGGGCTTCACACACACACACACACACACACACCACCTATTTACATCAGTGAGGGGGAAGACGGGGTGGACCATGGGGAAATGGACAGAAATGAATGCATGACCATGTGGGAAGAGAAAGAAAGAAAGAAAGAAAGAAAAGAACAGGAGAGAAAAAGAAAGAACGAGAGAGAGAAAAATGGGAGAGAAAGAAAAAACAGAAAAAGAAACAAGAGAGTAAAGAATAAAGACCAAAAAGAAAAAACAAAAGAAAAAAATGATGAGAGAAAGAATGAGAGAAATCTGAACAAGAGAGAAAAAGAAAGAACAAGAGAAAGAAAGAGAAAAACTTAGAGGAAACATGAGAAAGAAGCAAAGAAAGAAGGAAAGAGAGAGAGAAAAAGAAAAACACGAGAAAAAGGAACAAAAGAGAGAAAGAAAAAAGAAAGATCTAGAGAAGAAATAGAGAACAAAGAAAAAGAATGAGAGAAAAAAGAATGAAAGAGAGAGAGAACATGAGAAAAAGAATGAGAGAAAAATAAAGAAAGAAAAAGAAAGAGCGATAGAGACAGAAAGAAAGAACAACAGAACAAAAGAAAAAAGGGAAAAAATAAGAGAGAAAGAAAGCGAAGAAAGAAATAAAAAATAAAAAATAATAAAAATATTATAAATAGTATTAAATAAAAAAGATTTAACATAATAATAGAAACTACAAAGTGCAGTGCAAGTCTGAGATATGATAAGATCCAAATGTCTTTCTAATCAATCAATAAGGTGAGATGTGTGTCTCTCTCTCTCTCTCTCTCAAACACACACACACACAAAAACAGAAACCCACAAGTAATGCAGGTTTTTTGATGAAAGAATGAAGAATGTAACATGAATGAAGAAGAGATGAACCCCCCCAAGAAAAAAAAAAACAACTCAGAAAAGGATTGCAGTGGAGAGATGAAAAAAGAAGGGAGAGCAGCAGGATGGAGGCTGAAAGCAAAGCAGTTAGACAGACAGAGGGAAGGATGGATGAATGGATGGATGGATGGATGGATAGGTGGGTGGAGGGAGGGATGAAGTGAGAGATTTAGACAGAGAGCGTTGAGCTCTACAGGTCGATGAGCTGATCCACCAGCAGCAGTGAACAAGCCAAACTGGGCAAACTGGAGTCAGAGCCAGTAGCGCTGTGGGAGGAGCCTAAAGAGAGGGGCGGGGACAATTCGGGTGGGGTAAAGTAAGAAAAGAAGCAGGCAGCAGGGAGAACAGGAGAGAGGAAGAAAGAAAAACAAACAAGGCAAAGGTAAGAAAAGGTATGAAAAAAGGAGGTAAGGAGGCAAGAGCGAAAAAAACAAAAAACAAAAAAGTGCATTTAAATGCAAGGAAAAAAGAATTAGCAGGCATTAGCGTTTGGAAGGAGGGCAGGAAAAAAAGAACAAGGTAGGACAGAGGAAAGGAGGGCAGAGAGAGGTAATCATTAAAGAACAGTTCTATAGTAAATAGCACTTTAATCAACTGTTAGAAATCTGGAAACTTTTTGCGAACCATTTTGTAATCAGATCTGAAAGTATAGGAAGTAGAGAAAGATCTAGAACATTCTAATAATTACAAGGTTCTTGCACATTCTTAACTGTAAAGCAGCTGAACTCTGTTTTCCTCTGGTCTAATCTGATCTCACACACCATTTGCTACACTAATGTGCGACACATCAATGTAAAAAACAAACAGAGAAGCATTTGAAACACAGCCATGCTCTCTTTACCTTGAGATGTTTTGGAGACAAGAACTGGGATCGGGTCAAACTCGTCATCTGCGCTTTTGTCTGAACCCGGCGGCTCAAAGCCAGAGATCAAGCAAGTCGAGTCTGGAGAGGTAACAAAGCAGCAATATTGGGTTGATGAATAAAGAAAGACGAAAGATAAAAATGCTGGAGAGATGTCGGAAAGGTGGAGCTGACAGACAGAGATGCAGACATTCAGGTGTTAAACAAAAACTACTTGATCATTGAATAGTGAGCAATCGCACCTGTCGTGCTGTGGGCAGATCCTCCTGACACAGGTGCAAATTCATCTAGACAGGGGGCGGGGCCAGAGGAGAAAGGACTGCCCAAAAGAGAGTCTTCTCCACTCAGAGTGTCTATCACACGGGGGAAGAGAGAGAAGTGGTCAAGTGGTCATATATATATATAAATTATTCTGTAAAACAATGATGTACAAAAATTTGTGTGTCCATCACAACGCAAAAACACAAAGTAACTGGTCTGCACCAGGTACCACTTTGTCATAGGATGTGATATTGTTTATAATTATCCCTCGCATGTTTCCCATTTGTTTATATGGAAACTCCCTTCTTTTATAGCCAGGTTTTATTAATTTTCACACAATAAAGCAAATTTCAGCAATTTCAATATTCCATTCACTCTAGATACCAGAATCAGTTACAAGAAACAGAGGAGGACAGACTGTACAAAGGCGTACAATAGACAGCCGAATAAAAAGTGACCATGACTGTGGTACTGCGCTTTCATCTGCCCCTCACATTTCACTGAAGAGAATGTGTTTGAAAATGTAACAGTAAGTTTTCATTGAATTATGTGAAAACAGCTTAATGAACATCCCTGACCTCCACAAAAAAATTGATTTTGCCAGTAATCTGTAAAGATGGAAGTGAATGATGGTGATGAGGAACTTTAATATCTTGAGTATCTGAGTTATTTTTCTCCCAACAACTTTCTTAGACAAACCTAGCCACATGCACACTGTCTAAAGTAGAAAAACATTTTTACTGTTGTTCCGCTTGTATTAAATATTTAAAAAAAGGTAGCAGTTTTTAGTGAATAAGTCTTACCATTCCTCACTGCGTCTGTCTGCACAGGATGAACCTGAGGAGCCTCCAGTCCAGGAATCAGGGAGTCCACACACACCTCAGCACTTCCTGTGTGTATGTGGGCAAGAGAGAGAGAGTGGGTGGGTTTTACTATTCATTATGTATACATTTTATTTAGACAGAAGAAATCCTGGGTAGTATTAGAGGTAACACACATGCACGTGTGAGTGTGTGCACATTACCATCTCTTATGTCTTCTACAGAACTACCAAAGGGGTCGGACATTGACAGGAGGTCAGGCAGCATAAGAGATGCATCTGGAGACTTCAGACCCTCTATTAGCTTTTCTGTACAGAGAGAGAAACAAAGGAGAAAAGCACAGACTGTCACTCTGCATTCAGCACCACAATGTGACTAAAAACCTGTCAAACATCCATCTAACTCTCATCTAATACTCATCTCACAGCAATCTAACCACCATCTAACCTACATCCAACAACCATCTAACCCTCATCCAACAACCATCTAATCCTCATCCAACAACCATCTAACACTCATCTAATACTCATCACACAGCCATGTAACCACCATCCAACCCTCATCTAACCATCTAACCCCATCTAACAACCACCAAACAACCATCTAATACTCATCTCACAGCCATATAACCACCATCTGACCCTTATCCAACAACCATCTAACCCTCATCCAACAACCTTCTAATCCTCATCTAATACTCATCTCTCAGCCATGTAACCACCATCTGACCCTCATCCAACAACCATCTAACCCTCATCTAACAACCATCTAACCCTCATCCAACAACCATCTAACCCTCATCTAACAACAATCTAACCCTCATCCAACAACCATCTAACCCTCATCCAACAACCATCTAACTTTCACATAACCTTCATCCAGCAACCACCTAACCCTCATCCAGCAACCATCTAATCCTCATCTAATACTCATCTCACAGCCATGTAACAACCATCTAATCCTCATCCAACAACCATCTAACTTTCACATAACCTTCATCCAGCAACCATCTAACCCTCATCCAGCAACCATCTAACTTTCACATAACCTTCATCCAACAACCATCTAACCCTCATCCAACAACCAGCTAACCTTCATCTAACACATATCTACAGTTAAGGCCAAAGGTTTACATACTCCTAGGCTAAATATATTCAGTCTCAACCCCATACATTTAATGTCACTACGCACTTCTTATGGCAAATCAATTAAGGCATCTACTTTGTTCATATCAGAGGTAATATTAAAACAATCAATTAGAGACAGATTTATTTCACTTTAATTCACTATATCAGAATTCCAGTGGGGCAAATTTTTACATACACCAAGTAGACTGTCTCTTTAAACAGTCTGGAAGATTCCAGAAATTAATGTAATGACTTTTAGAAGCTTCTGATTGGCCAACTGAATGAACAAAAATTCCAGCAAACTATTGTGCGAAGCTTGTGGGAGGCTACCACAAGAGTATGACTGAAGTTGACTGCAGTGAGGCACCAAAGGAACCAAATGCTATTTTGAAATGACCTCTTATGGAAATGAAGTAGATACCTTAACTGACTTAACACAGGAAATGTATGGTAACATTAATGTGTTAATTAATGTAATGTGTGAAAATATGAGTATGAATGTCTTTAGCCTAGGTGTATGCAAACATTTTGCATCTAATCCTCATCTAACACCTATCTAACATTCATGAGAAGTCTAACACCCATTAAATTCACATCTAACTCCAATTTAAAACACACACATCCCTTGTGCGGATTAAGTAATAAGCCCACCCTTTAAGTCAAAGAAACTCAACCAAGGGAATGTAAACAAGGCTGTATTAAAAACAGCAATGGAACCCAGGGCTGGGTCAGACACATGTGGCTCATTTCACCCTCCTTTAATCACATTTTCTTCTTATTCATGCCACAAATTTCACATCTCAGACAGGAGGAAGCACTTCACTGTGAGATTTGTTTGTGTGTGTGTATGTGTGTGTGTGTGTGTGTGTGTGTAAGTTTCTGTTTTCTATGTTTACCTGGTTTGGGCTGGATGTAAATAGATGAACTCACCTGGTACTGCCAGTAAATCAGCACCTGAATCCAACCCCAGAATATCAGCAGGTCTTTCAGCTGAGCATAGAGAGATGGAGAGAACAAATTTGTGACAAAAAATCATGTTGATCTCAATCAGTTTTTCTTTATATTAATTTAGAGTGCATGTATAGGGGTATTACACCGATTAAGATATCAGTAGGATTGTTGTCACATTATTAGACTACATGTTAGATCGAGAGTGAATGTGAAGTTTATCTGAGGACGAAATTGACAGTGTGGAAATTGACATCTGACTGTTAAACCCTTTGAAGCACAGCACAACTGTTTAGTGTGAGTGGCACTCTATGTATGCAGGCCTTATGCATCAATCTCTCACACACATGCTTATCAAATGCCTGTCCTCCAGGCCAGTGGTATCAAAAACTTACTATCACACACTTCCTATCCTGCTGGTAAACACACACATATACACACATGCACTGCAGATGCTAGAGAAATCCTAGAGAAATGTGACTCTGGATGAAAGAAGGCCACCTTGAAGTCAACCTCTTAAAGTCAGAGCTCATATGCATACTCCATATTTAAATTTAAGTGCTGTGACTTTGTACAACAGGCTATATATAGTTCTGTTCAGCTGTATTTAAAAAAAAAATCACTAATGTACATGTGTAAATTAACTACAGGTCACAGTGTATTACTGACACTTGGAAACTTTCTATTTTCCAGAAGAAAAAAATCTGCTGAAAGCCATAAGTAGTTCAGATTCGGTCATGTATCTGGCAAGCAGACCATCAGCGTCACTTACTGTCGGCTCAGTAAAGTGTGCGTATGTCAGCTGACAGTATGCCGAGTTTCATGTGGGAAACATTGCTCCATGTGCTATACAACCTCTGATGTCAAACATTGTGATGTAACATCAAAAAAGTCCAAATGAAAACCACATTGTCCTCTTTATAGCCCTTCTCTGACTGAGAGGAAAGATATACAGTATACACAACCAAGTACTGTTTTTATTTAGCGCACGGTGTGTGAACAGGATATTGTGATAGATTTCTGTTTAATATGAACCGTGTGGAACCAAATGCTTCAAGTGTATCTCAGTGTTTCTGTGTCTGTGTGTGTGTGTGAGTACCTGAAGCCTGAGTAATGGGTTCAACAGAGTCCAGTCCAGGCAGAAGTTCCTCTGTGCAAATGCTCGGGGGCTCTGCAGTCTCTGTGTACACACACACAGACACACACACACACATAAACAGAGATCATTTTCAGCTTCTTGCACACAGAATAGTTATTTTTTATGTTAGGTTTTACTAATATTTTGCTGGTACTTTCTTAGCAAAGTAGTTCATTACATATATATCGCTCTCTTGTAGGTCTTTGCATATCCCACCTTTATTCTGAACTGCTATGTTCACTGAGGCTGCTCTTGCTTCATCTCACTGGATTACTTTTTATTGTTTACTTCCACTCAATGGGACAGTTTCCCTGTCCAACAGAAGCAAGCTTTTTGCTGAGTCGGGTATAAATTTAGTGCCCACGCAATACTGAAACTTTGTGTTGATTTAAAGCTTTGGTTATCAGCATCCTATGTAGTGTGAGAATAATAATATAACGTGTCTGATAGATCTTCAAATAGGATCCAGCAAGTATGGCTGTGACTCACTTCATGAATAGAGTCTGGAAAAACACCGCAGAATTTTTTTTTAAAACCTTTAAATTTGGGGAAAATACAGCATTTGGTAGCTATTTGAAGAGAGACAGAGAACTGTGGTTTATTCTTTTACTGAATAACAGAAAAGGGCAGAGTTTTATATTTGAGACAGGCATGTATTACCTTTGGAGAGTTTGGTGAAGTTTTTGTTAAGCAGTTCCTCGGCTGTCAGCTTGGAGAAGTTATCATCTCCGAAGGGGTTCCAGGACGGCTGGTCCAGGGCACTAAGACTCAAAGCAGCAGTGGTGCTAAGACTTGGAGCAGAAGTTGCACTTAGACTCGGGGCAGGAGGGGCAGAAGAAGTGGCAAGACTTTGGGCAGAAGTGGTGACAAGATTTGGGACAGAAGTGGTGGCTCCGCACTGCTGGCTAGATTCATACACACTCTGCTGGGAAGACTGTGGAGAGTTGGATGGAGTGGTGCTGGCTGACCTGCAGGGTGAATGTACACATACACATGAACCACATGAGACATGGATCTCAATCAGCTACTCAAACACGTACATGAGAGGTAGAGCTGTTGTGAGGAGGCCATGAAACCACTGAACCCAGTCTGTAGTTCACATGTAGCCAGATGTTTACAAATGCAACTTAACTGTCTGTCTCATAGCAAACGTTTTCATTACTGTTCTAATTTACAGTAACTTTGTACTTTGCCAGAATTCGTTCTCATGGTTACATCTAGCTAGCTAACGTAATGACACTTCACAGGCAGCAGACAGGAATCGCACTTCTAGCATTAGTTACTCTGCAAGCTAGCTATGTTAATCAGCTCACGTTTTACAACGAGAGTTAACTCTGTTTAAAACAACTAGCTGTATTTGAATCTGAATAGAGAAAGTCACATGAAATTGCATGTAATTAACTTGTGCTAGAACTGATGACGTATGACTGTAATAGAACGGTTGTTACTTGGATTTGTTGAGGTTCGCCTCGGCTGTAGCAGCCTGTAGCTGCTGCGTTGACTGGCTTGCACACACACCAACCATTACACTGTGTGTGACATCACTTTGGATGCGTCTGTGCCCTGCCTTCTGGGTCCTTGGGGAAGAGGGCGGGGTTTGGGAGAGGCCCATAGTGGTAGGCTGGAGAGGAAAAAAGGTTTAAAAATGATGAAGAATGAACACAGGAAACAACAGGTTTAACTGAGATTAAAGCTATCATAAACTCCTAATTTATTATGCTGAAGTGTTTCTAAACCTCCAGTGTAATGAGTCAGGAGCAGGGAGAAACTATTTACAACAAGGCAGGTGCTTGCTAATTTTGTATGTCTCACTGGTGCACACTCAGGAAATATGAAAGCGAGGATGATTACCATTTCCTCAGCAGTGGGCGGGGCAGGGGGTGTGGTAGTAGGTGTGGCTTCAAGTGGCTGTGCTGCAAGAGGAGGCTGTTTTTGTTGTTGTGGTGGTTGTTGATTTTGTTGTTGTTGTTGTTTGCGCTTGGCACTACGTGCTGGAGCAGTGGGTGGAACCGGACTTGAAGGAGTGGGTGTGGCTTTCTGAGGAGCAGGACTTGTTACTGCTGGAGGGGCGGGGCTTGTCACTGGTGGAGTTACACTTCCTGATACAGGTGCCGAAACTGGGATTGGCTGCACGGGCTGTTACACGCATCACAAAGAGATAAACTTAATAACTTGAGTCAAGAACTGCTTCCCATATGAATGCAGGATAAAACAGACTGACACACACACACACTGACCTGTTTGTGCTGAGGCTGGTTAGAGGAGTGTGTGATCTGAGACTGCAGTGCTGCAGCTGGCTGAGCCAAATTCACACTCACAGCTAAAGACACAGAAAGAGACAGGGGTTGGAAACTTTGGGTGTAAGTTTTCCTACGATTTGTGAGAGATGTGCGTCAGACGTGTTGGTGGTGTGTGAGGTTTGCACAAACGTTTGCTTTGTTGCCTATGGTTTATGTCTGGAGTGTATGAGAGGTGTGGGTGGTGTGTATGTGTACCTGAGTGTATAGGTGTACCTCTCTTGCGTGGTGTGAGTGCAGCAGGTTGGATCTGCAGGACACCTCCTATTGGCTGAGCCTGAGCAGCTTTGGGCCTCTGACGTGGCGTGATGGACGTCTCAGTGGTGGGAATGGGATCTGTGAGCCTAACACACACACACACACACACACACACACACTCGTTTGCTCAAAATTTAATGAACATCTTCTCTGTAACTCAAATACAGTTTAAAAACTTTTGTTTGTTGGAGAAGCCAAGTCAAGCACAAATCTCATTTGAACTATAACAACCACTAACATTAAAAAATGTTTTTTAAAAAGGTTTATTTACATATCATGAAATTATCACTCATCTCAAAAACCACTGCTTGGCTCAGTAACACCAACCAGTTTCATGCTATTCATTTAAAACAAAATAAATAAATATATATATATATATACACATACATACATATATATATAAAACATATCAGCATAAATCAAGCAACAGGCTAATAGGGAAATAGAGATCAGTTTAATTTGAAGTGAAACAAAGTGGTTTACCTGGGCTTCGTCTGTGTTTGGCTCTTCTTCGCCGCTGCTGCCTCGCTTGCCCTTATTGGCTCAGGGAGCTTAGAAGGAAGTGGGGAATTCTGGGAAAATTAAATAAACATCATAGATATAAATTGTCTGCTCATTTACAGTCCTTTCTAAATAAGGACAGGTACAAATCAGAGAAGACTGTGGAAATAGACCACCAGCCACCACAAGCTGATTCTATTTCATTAGTTCATCTAATTCTTATTATTCAAGAATCTTATATTTAATCTTGAGAAAGATCTAGAGTTTTAGATCTAGAGACACTGCTTCTTCTTCTTTTACTTCTTTTTTCTGTGATCAGCATTTAACACACAACTCCATTCCTCATTTCTACAAAAGCATATTTTTGCTTTTTATACAATTTATATTTTTATAATATTTCAGATTAAAGTGTGAAACTTTCCTAATGAAATACACTGATGCAATGCTGGTGGAATACTGATGAAACCTTTCTTCTCTTTACATCTTTGAGATGTAAATTATTTATAACTCATGAAATATAAACAGTACAGAAAACACAGAAAGAGAGAGACAGACGAACGGACAGACAGAAAGAGTGAGAGACAGACTGACAGACAGACAGACAGACAGAAAGAAAGAGAGAGAGAGAGAGAGAGACAGACTGACCTGTGTGTTTTGGACAGGACATTCACGTCGAGCGAGTCGGAAAGCAAAGTGAGACACCTGATAAATATCGGGCCGTTTATCCGGATCCGGCTCCAGCATGTAGCCTGATCCAGAACCACATACCAGCAGACAGAGGAGGACAAGAGGAGGAAAGAAAGAAAGAAAGACCATCAGGTGTAAAAAGAACCAGTGGCACCCACAACCATAGCTGAGAAACTCTGTTAGTGCTTTTGTCACCTGGTTATTATAGAAGGACAGGGTTGTAAGAGAGAGAGATAGAGTGTGTGTGTATAAGAATTATGTTTCATTAACAGGGTATAAACCAGGGTGCATTCCCACATTATTCCCGTCACATTCCCAACATCCCTGTGGAACTCTGTAGTGTGGACGGAGACACTCACGGATCAGACAGTGCATGTCGTAGGAGTAACGGGAGTTATCTGGGATGGTGAAGCTCCCGTCACATATGGCCACCTGACTCTCTCCGAAGGGCAGCGAGAAAAAGCACAGCTTATACAGCAAGCAGCCCAGAGCCTGCGTCACACACACACACACACACACACACACTTTCAGAAGAACTAATGAAACTACTAATGAAAACCACAAGACAAAACACACCATCAATCAGAACTAAAATAATATATTAGATTAGATTAGATTTAGATTAGTAGGTATATATGAAATCTGATGTGTGTGTGTGTGTGTGTGTGTGTGTGGGTGTGTTATACTGACCCAGATGTCTGCTTTGGTGGTGATAAGTTTACCGTTATACAGGTTCACCATCTCAGGAGCTCGGTATGAGAGAGTGGTGTACCTGCATACACATACACACACACACGCACACAATTACTAAGTATAAGGTGGAAGAAGGGAAAGATGGAGCAAGTGACAAGGAAAAAAAATGAAAAAAAAAGAAGAGAAAAGAGAAGTGGAAGAAGTGATGAAGAAAAAAGAATGGCAAGGATGGAGAAGAAAAAGGGGAAGATAGAGAAAGATATGGAAGAAACAGAAGAATTGGAAAGACAAATCAGAATGAGAAAGAAGAAAAAACAAGAATAAGAAGACAGAGAAGAAAGGAGAAAGCAAGAAAATGAGAAAAGGAAGAAATGATTAAAGAAGAGAACAGGAGGGACAGAAAGCACAAGAGAGAAATTTAAAAAATGAAATCAAGAAAAGAGGAGAGATTGCCATACTTTTTGATCTCTTCTTCCACAACAGTCACTCCATCACTCTGTGGGTTTTGGAACTTCTTGGTTGCACTGCCGAAATCACACAGTACGTAATGTCCCTGATCATGTAACAGGATATTCTCTACCTGAAACACACACACACACACACACACACACACACACACACACACAAAAACACACACACACACACACAAACACATTACAGGTCATGAAATTTACATTCCACCCACATACACCTGCATCTCTCTTGATTACTGATGGTCATCCTAATATGCATGTTTGTTTGGGTGTGTGTGGCTTCAGGTCCTGGTGGGTTATGGGTGTTTTGTATTGACATGTGGTTATACGGGTGTGTGTTTGGGTGTGGGTGTGTGTTTGGGTGTGGGTGTGTGTGGGTGTACCTGGTGTTTTACAGAGTTTTATATTTGTGTGTGTGTGTGTATACCTTCAGGTCCGGGTGGATTATGGGAGTTTTGTATTGACGTGATTATGTGTGTGTCTGTGATTGTGTGTAACTGGTGTTTTACAGAGTTTTATATTTGTGTGTGTGTGTGTGTGTGTGTGTATACCTTCAGGTCCCGGTGGATTATGGGAGTTTTGTATTGACGTGATTATGTGTGTGTCTGTGATTGTGTGTAACTGGTGTTTTACAGAGTTTTATATTTGTGTGTGTGTGTGTGTGTGTGTGTGTGTATACCTTCAGGTCCCGGTGGATTATGGGAGTTTTGTATTGACGTGATTATGTCTGTGTGTGTGCATGTACGTGGTGTTTTACAGAGCTTTATATTTGTGTGTGTGTGGATTATGGGAGTTTTGTACTGATGTGATTATGTCTGTGTGTGTGTGTGTAACTGGTGTTTTACAGAGTTTTATATTTGTGTGTGTGTGTGTGTGTGTATACCTTCAGGTCTCGGTGGATTATGGGAGTTTTGTATTGACATGATTATGTCTGTGTGTGTGTACCTGGTGCTTAACAGAGTTTTATATTTGTGTGTGTGTGTGTGTGTGTGTGTGTACCTTTAGGTCCCGGTGGATTATGGGAGTTTTATATTGGTGCAGTTGAGCTACAGCTTCACACGTATCAC
This sequence comes from Pangasianodon gigas, assembly GCA_022758105.1. NCBI lineage: Eukaryota > Metazoa > Chordata > Actinopteri > Siluriformes > Pangasiidae > Pangasianodon > Pangasianodon gigas. The sequence goes on along the minus strand of CM040470.1, from coordinate 18,962,642 downwards.
AGAAAATCTGCAGCACTTCTGTCTCTGTGAATCCTGTTTGCAGACGCTGGTTCATCAGATTCACCACCTGACCTCCTATACACATACACACACACACACTAGTTAGCATAGCAGCACGGTGAGTGTTCTAGATTTAGAAAAAGTCATCCAGGTAGCGTTTCAAGAGTCAGACGAATTAAACTGTGCACATGTCCTCAGGAATTTGCTTTTTTCTACTGATGGAAAGGTTGTCAGACACATTTATAAACACAGACAAAATAAAATCATATAATCACTTTCACCTTGCCCCTGTTTTCTGTAATGTCTGGTGATTTTAAAATTAATGGGATGCTTCTGGAAAGTCTAAAAAAAGATCAGTGCAGACAATCACACAAACAAGAGTAAGAAAAAGGCATCAGAAATGACTGCGCTAATACTATGGACACAATATTTTATCCCAGTGTGATTTAACACACACACACACACACACACACACACAAACAAACAAATATACACATTCACTGGCCACTTTAAGAGGAACACCTGTACAACTTCTCATTCATGCAATTATCCAATCAGCCAATCATGTGTCAGAAGCGCAATGCGTAAATTCATGCAGCTACAGGTCAAGAGTTTTACATAATGTTCATATCAAGCATCAGAAAGTGATCTCGGTGACTTTGACCGTGGCATGTTTCTTTGTGCCAGATGCACTGGTTTGAGGATTTCAGAAACTGCTGATCTCCTGAAATTTTCACGTAGAGAAGTCTCTAGAGTTTACACAGAATGATGCGAAAACACAAAAAAACATCCAGTGAGTGGTAGTTCTGCAAGTGGAAATGCCTTGTTGATGAGAGAGAGGTCAGAGGAGAATGTCCAGACTGGTTCAGGCGGACAGGAAGGCTACTGTGACTCAAATAACCACTCGTTACAACCGTGGTGAGCAGAAAAGCATCTCAGAACGCACAACATGTCGAACCCTGAGGCGGATGGGCTACAACAACATGGGCTACAACCTTGAAGCGGATGGGCTACAGGAATCTGAGGCTGCAGTGGGCACAGAGTCACTGAAACTGAACAGCTAAAGATCGCCTGATGTATGCATTTGTGTGTAAAAGGTTGGCTAAATAGGACCTGCATACTCTTATTTTCTTTGCTCATTAATATTCATGTGCTAAAATGAGAATTAAAAAGAGGTCATGGCGAAAATGTGGGAGGAACAGTACTGTGTCTGAGGTGTGACTGCCTCCATGTGGCTCTCTTGAACAACTGCAGCAAATGAAAACAGAAATATTTCACGCATTGTTTTTCCTTCGTGTCTATTAAACAGGTTTTATATTTATTTACTTGAAGAATAAAATGTATATTTTTAATGCATTTTAATAAACTGTTGTAGACTGCCTTTCTTTCTTTTTTCTCGTTGAGACTTTGCACTACAAATTAACATTCATATTAGCATTCTGAGACATGGCTGAGGAAGAGCATATGGAATAAGAGAAAGAGGAAGATATTTTACCTGTAATAATATGCGCACGCTTAGTGTCACTGTTCTGATTTAGTATTAATCTAACAGACGAGTATGAGGCTTCCCACAGGGGCAGGTGGAAAGAATACTAATGAATCGGTGAAGTAAATCTGTATTGAGAAACAAGTTGTAGGGACAACCAGCACAAAAAAACCCACAAAAAACATGCAAAATTAGCAGCTGCTGCTTGTGGAGCCCTCCCAGTCGAGTCCTGCGGCACTGACAGCGTGTTGCCTCCCACACTCGGCCCGGCTCAGTGAGTGTATTAGCATATCATGCAGGAGAAATAAGATTCAATTACAATTCGGACGGAAATCACAGACGTCCCAGAGCTGTAGCACTGCAGAAATGCCGTGTTCTGGAATATTTGGACCAACAACAAAAAAGAAAAAATAAAACCTGGATGTGATACAGAAAACATTTTAAATTATATAGTTGTGTAATTATTTAATCATGTATTTAGCGCTATCTCTCCATGCTCTCTGGCCTCAGGTGATTTTCGATTTCTACGCACACACTGCAGTGGTTTGTTTACCTTTTTCCATTGCCGTAATTCTGACCAATCATTTCCCAAATTTACCAATTTCGCTCTGATTCAAGCTCAACAAACGGACTAATAGGTGTAAAAGCATCCTAAGTGACTCCTTGATCAGAACTCTGTGAAATCAGGGAGTGAATCTGGCTGGATTGAATCATCCTTTACCTGAGCATGCTTACCTTTACACACATCCATGAGGATGAGAACCTCCCACACATCACCGCCTCCTACAGCCGTCACGCTCGAGTCCACGTAGCCCACAATGTTCTTATGGCCTGAGAGATCCCTCTGCATGCGCGCGCACACACACACACACACACACACACACACACATTAAGGGTGCCATTATAGCTGCTGGACTTCATAGTCAACATTACTGTTAGTCATGTGAGTGTTTTTATCTAAATTACGCTTTTTTGTTTGCAAGTATTTACAGATATATAAGGAGCGTGAAATATAATAACATAGATATATAATAACATCATTACAGATATTGATAACCCTTTATAAACATTGGAACATAGAAAATACACTCACCATGATTTGAATTTCTCGGCGACACACCTGCAGGTCGTGTTCGTTATTCACGTACATTCTCTTCAGCGCACATCGAACACCCTGATTGGTCCGAACCAAAAACACGATAGCAAAACCACCTGCAAAGCACACGCAAAAAAATAAATAAATAAATAAATTGACTCACTCTTCCTTCTGTTTCATTATGACACAGAGTGTTTTTGGCCGAGGAGCTGGGAGAGCTCTATTTGAGCCAAGTCACATGTCTTTATATTGGTGAGACTGTGGGATTGTGGAATCGAGAATACACAGGTCATCAAGACAACAAACCACAAATGCTGAATGTTATGTAGAGTCATGCAGTGCAGCTTTTCAGTGGGAATGAAAGTCATGTCATGTCACTTTGCATCAAAGCCCTGGATTTGTACTTACAACCTTCAGGTCACTGGCACCGAAACCTCATCAAGTTTCCACGGCCTGTTATCAAAGCAACGTTATTCAGTTCAACAGCGCTGCCATGTGGATGCTCAGAGAAGCTCAGAAATTTAAAAACAGTTTTACAAACACCCAGAAATGTCCCATTACTTTAAGTCCTGTTTAACTTATATTGGACTAGTTTTACATGTTGAGGTGGGGTAATGTAATTATTACAGGAGCATCTCTGGGATTTCAGTTCCATCCAGTCCATCAATATAGTCATTTTTATAAACTACACATGCACATTTTTTGGACTTTTCCAAATACTTTTCCCCATTTTCTCCCCAATTTAGTCTCCCACCCACTAGCTAACTCTAGTGGGCAAACACGTGTTTTTCTCCTAGACGTGAAGCCAACTGCTGCTCATCTTATGTGTCAGGGCAGCGTGTAACAACCTAATGGAGAAAAATGCTCTTCCGCATACGTGAGCTCACAGACAACCACGACTGGCTGGTGTCGCTGTGACTGACAGGGGAAGGAGTGTATACCCTGGAGGGAGCACAGCCAGGTTTTGCTCTTTTCACTCCCTGCAATGGATGGCTGTGGCATCATCAGGATCCGAACTTTCCATCTCCCAATGACTGTTTCTGTTGTTTCTGACTTTTCTGTTGTGCCACTATATATGTATGTATGTATGTATGTATGTATATATATATATATATATATATATATATATATATATATATATATATATATATATATATATATATACACGGTACTGTGCAAAAGTTTTTTTAGTACAAACTTTGTTATAGAGTTTTATTTTATGACTTCTACATTATTGATTCAGTACAAAAACATTTTAGATTTCCAAACATTAGTTTTCCAGCAGAAAATTAAATGTTACAGAAAAATGTGTGTCAGTAAAGAAAGCAGCAGATTACATAAGAGACCACTTTTCAGACAAAAAAACATAATGAAGGCTGCTGGGTTTTGCTGCAAAAATAAGAAGCAAGTGACAGTCAAAGTCTCCAGAGGAACTGTGGCTGCTTCTGCAAGATGCTCATTAACACTTACAGCTCATTTCCTTATAAAACTGCACACATTGTACCTGAGACTACTGTTTTTTTTTAAGCGAAGGATTGTCACACCGAATATTGACTTTGTTTCATTTCTTACTGTTTACTGTTTACAAGCCCTACAACAAGCACTTAATAATAAAAATCAAAACATGAAATGTTGTGTATGTCATATGAATGGAATTATGATGACTATGCATATGTTTTGAGGACACTGTGTAATTAATACTGAGATTGCCTCTCCATGCAGATTGATCAAGTTGAATGTGGTACATTTTTATACAGAGTCTGGTGACATTGAGTGACCTTCCATCATAAAGGACCCAAAATGCACCTCTCTACTGCTATAATGTGAAATACAGGGAGTCGCAAAAGTTTCCATACATAGGGGAAATTAATACTTTTTAGCACAATGTAATTTTATTTAAAAACATCCTCTACATGATTGCCATGTCTTTGTCAACACACCCGGAGTCGTCTCTCCTACTCAGGATGAACCCGAGTTAACACATCTGGTGTTACGCATGTAATCGCACTTCAAATGCGTTACTTTAAATGATCTTTGTGCTGTATATTTTCCTGGCAAACCAAAACATTCTTCTTTTGTCAAAGGTATTCTTAAAGGCTATCTGAAAAAATATATAATAGTTTATATTATATATATATATTAATATTATTAATATATAGTATTAATCTCCCCTATGTATGGAGACCTTTGGGACACGCTGTAGTTCCACTGGTAATGTTCTGCTGCATACTATATATTAAGATAATAACATCCATAACGTCACAGTTGTGAAATCTGCTCAGGTGTGAAACGTCCAGGTGAAAATAAGAGAAAGTGGTGTTTCTAATTTGTTCTGTTAAACAACTGAAGGCTCACGATGAGCTTCTAGGACAAGTCAAACAGTGTGTGAACAGGACATTCAGATAGATTTCTCACACAGCTTTAAATAAACCTGTAAACAATGTAGTAATCAATAATAATAATCTGTCGAGTAAAATGACTCGGTGCTCGGATCAGTGATTAATAAGTGACGGACTAAAAACAGCTCTTAGATTTGTGTGTGTGACTGAATTCAAATTCAAAATGTAATCAGTACAATGTTCAAACAATGAGCGAGTGGAAGTGGGGGGATGTTTCAAGAGGATTTAGACGCCAAATTAATCTCCTTACAAATACATTACTCGTCACTAGGGCTGCACGATACTGAAGAAAAATGCGATAACTTGTTAATTGTTAACTTTTTGTTAGCAGTATTAAAGTATTAAAATCACTCAGTTATCACAAGTGAATTATTTCTAATTCACTGGGATGGTGGATTATTATTTTTTTTTAAACATGATGTCTCATCACTATGACGAAATATTCTGTAAGGAGATAGTTATATTTATAAGGAGTCTCAGGTGTCAGGGATCTGCAAGGGTCCTAAGTTTTCCATCATGGGAAAGTTTTCAGGACAGAGGAGTTTGCAGTTTCTCTGTAACATGAGAAGCTGCTGTGTCTTTTTTTTTTTTGGGTCTTATTCATTTCAAGAGAGAGAGAAAAAAAAAGAGCTGCTGGTGAGGGAAAGACTGTTTACAGCTGCTATAACGTAAGTGACAACAGGAGCTAACTTGTAGATATTTCACAATATTAAAGTTAAAGTATTAACAGCATAACCGTCATTCTTTAATAAATAAAAATTGCAATTGTTGACAAGCTGCTGCTGTGTACGACCAACAAGAAAACACTTCAGGTTGTCCTCTTATTGGAAAATAATCAACTTCGGGGTAGTAATGCTTCACGCCACCATGACGCTGATTTTTTTTTTTCTATAACAGCACGTCCTGAGGTTTTCTTAACTTAGTTTGTGTTTTTTTTTTCCCCTAACATAAACCTGTGTTTAGGATGTGTTTGAGCAGGACGGTCACTAAACCGTGGGCTCGGGTGGGACCCCCGTATGATCATCCTGACCTTCAGCGAGGGTTTCCTCCACGGTGACCTGATGATGTCCGATGGTGAAGGTCCGGCCGATGAAGTTCCCACCGACTCCACTGGATCCTCCTCCACCTCCAGAGCCAGGACCAACACTAACCAGCTCCCTCCGAGAGTCGAAGAACTTCTTCATGCTGAGATTCTTGACTGAGATATCACCTCGTCACGGACTGGGCTCTCAGAAATGACCCAAAATTAAATAACAGGGTTCCAGTAGCGTTAAGAAGGGATGTGTAATAGATCTGAAGCCCCTTTAATGTGAATCAGAGGCTGCTTCAGCTGCCCTGGGAGACATTGTGCCTATAGCGTTATATAATCCTATATAATTCACGGTGTCATATATTACAGCATTTATGGTAATAACGGTTCTCCAACATCTGGTTCCAGTTATCTGTTGTTAGCTTTATCTAGCTTTATAAACCAGGCAAAAAGAACGAAATTGTCCACTGTCACTCAGATAAAGCCCTGAGGAAAACAAGAACACATCTTTCCCGACCTTAAACCATTCCTGTGAGATGGAGACAGAAAGCTGGAGGTGTTTTCGTGCCTATTTCAGCTCGACTGCGATTTCGGTCATTCAGCGAGCTAATGCTAACGCTAACGCTATGTCTGACGGTTGACAGGCTGCAGTTAGCCAGCTAGCAACGCAGCAGTAAACACAGCTGTACACCATATCACGGTGCAACATAACCATGCATCACTAGCATTATTTTAACAGGCGTTAATAAAATAAAGGAGCAAAAATATACAAACTGGCTAATCCAAACCAGCTAAGCTAACCCGCTATAGAACGGACTGATGTGAACTAAACTATTATCTTAGCTTAGCCTGTGCAGCTACCCCGAGAAAATCATAGCAAAAATAATGATATGTACAGCGCTGACGATTTCCATCGGCAGACGCGAATTTTTAAACTAAAGGTTCATTTTAGGATTAACAGATTTCATTTCTGTTGGGGGGAAGAAAAAAAAAATCAATGTCGCAAATCTAGCGACAAATACTAGCTGTCAGTACGCAATCCGCGTACGCATGCGCAGTGACAACCGAGTCGCCGGGACGCCGAAGTTGACGTGTGAAACTCGTGCGCATGCGCAGTCTCATGGCGCGCCCTCGACCCGCTATCCGGAAGTGACACGTTTTATTTTTAATATACATTTTGGAAAACATAAAGTTTAGAGAACAACAGACAAGCATGCATTGATAATAATTTGCAAATATAACTTCACATTGGTTTTATTTTTAGAATGAAAAACATTTAAATGTGTGATGTCATATTTAGCAACCATAATAAAGAATTTGAATGTGCAGCTTTGCTGAGGTTAAAGGAAAACTCCATGCTGAAACATGGTAAATCTGTTTACACTGAAAAATGGTATGTGCTTCGCAATTCTTGTGCTAATTTGTTAGTTGGTGATGCATGTTCCTTATTCCAATGAGAAGTTAGTTGGTGTGTGCCTCTCTGACGTCACTGCGGGGACATTGCTAGTGCAGGGACAATGCTGCTCAATAGGAGAAAAAATTTCCAGCAATCTCAGACAGAAACGAAAGAGCACTACCTTCTTTTCTCACTCATCATTTTCAAGAGAGTCACATTAATGAGAACTTCAGTGTAGATGTAATGGAAACAGAATGCAATGCAGTTATATCGCTGTGTTTGTGGCTCATTGCAAGTGATAATTTTAAAGCTGTAAAATGTCATTTCCCACCCAAGCACATTCGACATGAGAAGCGGAAAAAAAAAAAACATGTCCACGAAAGCGCGTGTTTTGTTTGCTCTAGAGTGCTGTATTTTTCAGATTATCTAAGCTATATATCATGTATGTAGGACAGTGGTGACTGGTTAAGGTTCTGGGCTACTGATTGCAAGGAGAGTTTAAACAAGGTAAACAAAGTACTTCCCTCCATATGGGTTGCAATACTGTACTGACCCTGTGCACTGATTACAACTTCCATCCAAACTTTTGTTGTAGTATACTTACGGGTATCTGTATGACAATTAAAGCTGTATCTAACATGTCGTGTACATGCATATTCACCAAAATGGTGTTTAATGATTAGCAAAGCAGGATTTACTGGATTTATTAACTATCTTTGACCTTAGTTTAATGTAACCTTGGATTTTTCTATCCTGGATCAGAGTATCATAGATTGTATACAGCTCTTTGTCCAGTCAGCTGTTTAAAAACAGAAGTATGAAGTAACTGAAGTCTCCCTTCTAGATAACTAAATCCCCTTCCCTTTTTGCTTCCACCACCTCTTAGTCTCCTTCCTATATCAGTAACTCGTATGTCCCTTCAGTACAGATAGGACTGGCTGACTCAGATGCCACTGAGAACTTCTGCTCAAGCTCTCGGAGTTCTCACACTTTACAGTTCCACAATCATTCCCATACCGTTATCAGATAAAGGTGTAATTTATTCCCTGACACAAGCCTATGAGGACCCAGTGGATTTAGGAGCACAAATTGCAAAAACAAGTCTTTACACCTCAGTTGTATTTAGAACATTTTTATATTAGAGGTATAGAATTTCCACAAAGGGAATATCATACCTTTATCATATCTAGCCTGCATTGTAAGCATGATATTACAAATACCATTCACGGAAGCTTTCCTGGTTTTTTCTCTAATCATTGGCGAGGATGTAGTCCTAGGTTTGTTTAAACACTGATGGACACAAACAGATAGATACACACACAGAAGAACTGATTATAGTGTGTTTATTTAAACCCGGCTCGACAGAGAATCATATTAACTTCAAGTCCGTTTATTAGGCTGTGTTAAGCTGAAACCCAGCTTTTAAGATTTCTTTGATACTATTGTTTTTTTTATTTGCTTTTTTTTTATGTAACTACAACTTGTCTTGCTTGTGAATAACCATCTTTAGCTTGCAGTGGGTGGGGACAATTTGATACTCAGTCACCATCTGTAGCAGGTCAATAATGTGGAGGAAAAAGCGAGGAAAAAGCTTGACCAGGAAGCATCGTAAACTGTCGCACTTGAATTCACAATATGCTTGGTGGTTAGCCACAGAACTGGCCAACATAGGGAAAACTACCGACTAAACTCCCTCTATACTGCAGATATAAACAATCACAACAATCATGTGAACACCTACCAGCATGCAACCCATAAACTCATCTCTCCTATAACAGGAAACACTTATTCTAACAAAAAAAAAACCACACACACACTAATCACCAACACGACAACGTTATAGTTATTAATAGCTTTATTATACCATAATTCTCCAATCTGATTGGTCAGAAGGTGTTTCTATAACAGCACGGCTCTGACAGTACTGCAAGACGAATCGCAGGTGTATATTAATGCACTCATTCTAATATGTTATCCTTATGAGTAGCATCATTCGCAGAGACTCATATGGTTGGCATTCAATAAGTGCATTAAAAAAATGCTCTTGAGCAAAGAAAAACGTATAATCATCAATACGTTTTTTGTGTAAGGAGACATTTTTATAACATTTGGAAGGAGTCTGAAGTGTCAGTGTTTTGTAAGAGTCAGTAGGTTTTCTGTTAGGAGGACTAAATCTGGAATGAGATGTTCAGAAAAGGACATATGGCTGAGATGGTCAGGTGTCCACAAACTTTTGGCCATAAAGTGTAAATGAACCATGATTAGTTAAAGGTACACTACATGCACTTTTTAGGTAAAAGATACATACTAAAGGTACTAAAGGTGTACGCTTCAGGGTACCACCCAAGCAACAAGGTGTGGTACAGTTTAATACCCTTTTTTTTTTTGTTGGAAGTTTTATAGAACTTCTATTATAAAGCCATTCATTCGCAGTCAGATTTCACCCATATCAGCCTAACATCCTCATCTGGAAGTCAGCGAAAACACAAGAGCAAACAACAAACCCAACAGCAGGTTAAGCATTACAAATCTTCAGCCACTGCAGGGTTTGGATGCGGAAATGAAATCTGACCTCAGACCACACCCACCACACACACACACACACACACACACACGTACGTATATATACAAACCGAGTCAACTCCCAAGTCCACATTGCACACATTCACACACTCCCACACATTCACATTCACATTCACAGGACATCCAGGCTTGCAGAAGAATCAACTCCATTTCACAGTCTTTCCTGGTGGACACACACTATTTCTGCAGGTAGGACACTCCTGAGCTCTTCTTCCTGAGAACTGCATTAGACTTTGTGTCAGCAATACTTTCTAAACTTTAACACTGTTCTAATCCTAATAGAAACTGTAGCACTGGTTAATACACTAATAACCTGTAGTAATGTGAGCTCGAGCGCTTGTGTGTAAGGGAAAACAACCTGTAAAGCAAAGCAGCACTGTTTCTGGTAGAAATCTAAATTATAGCATATGAATATCGGCATATGACCATGTGACCATATATACGTGTGTGTATATATATATATATATATATATATATATATATATATATATATATATATATATATATATATATATAAACGTGTGCGTGTGCGCGCGCGCGCGTGTGTGAAATATAGGTATGTAATTAGGAAGCGAAACAGGAAGTGTCACGCATCTTTAAAACTTTTCAGCCGTCTTGTGATCCGTTTTTTTTTTTCCTTCTATCCTTCATAATTTCAGCCTGTAGGCGGCGGAAACACCCTGATTTGTCCTTTCAGACTGTTTTGGACACAATAAATGAATTCACTCAGGGCCTGGAGCAGATCACAGCTACAGTGCAGGGTTAGAACAGCTACAGTGCAGGGTTCGA
>CM040470.1:18809816-18951763 GCA_022758105.1 Pangasianodon gigas | reverse complement strand
GTACTGAATTAACACACCCAAAACACACATACAGTACTGAATTAACACACCCAAAACACACATACAGTACTGAATTAACACACACCCAAAACACACATACAGTACTGAATTAACACACCCAAAACACACGTCCAGTACTGAATTAACACATCCAAAACACACATACAGTACTGAATTAACACATCCAAAACACACATTCAGTACTGAATTAACACACCCAAAACACACATTCAGTACTGAATTAACACACACCCAAAACACACATACAGTACTGAATTAACACACCCAAAACACACATTCAGTACTGAATCAACACACCCAAAACACACGTTCAGTACTGAATCAACACACCCAAAACACACGTTCAGTACCGAATCAACACACCCAAAACACACGTTCAGTACCGAATCAACACACCCAAAACACACGTACAGTACCGAATTAACACACCCAAAACACACGTACAGTACCGAATTAACACATCCAAAACACACGTCCAGTACCGAATTAACACACCCAAAACACACGTCCAGTACTGAATTAACACACCCAAAACACACATACAGTACTGAATTAACACACCCAAAACACACATACAGTACTGAATTAACACACACCCAAAACACACATACAGTACTGAATTAACACACCCAAAACACACATTCAGTACTGAATTAACACACCCAAAACACACGTACAGTACTGAATTAACACACCCAAAACACATGTACAGTACTGAATTAACACATCCAAAACACACATACAGTACTGAATTAACACACACCCAAAACACACATTCAGTACTGAATTAACACACCCAAAACACACATTCAGTACTGAATTAATACTTAGCTCTAAAAATGCCTACAGTAATGAATTAATACTTACAGCTCTAAAAATACATTCAGTACTGAATTATGTCTTACAGCTCTAAAAACTCCTGCAGGACTGAATTCTTCATTCTGATTGGTCACAAGGTGTTATTACTTTTCTATAACAGCAGCTCGGACAATAGTTTCAGCTGTAATTCGAATGAAAGATTTAAGTTAATGCACTCATTCTAATATCTTATCATTTCTATAGTAACAGCTCATTCACAGGGACTTGTGTACATGGTCTAAGCCTAAATAAACAGATTTTAAAAAAAAAGTGTTGTTATTTAACAAAGAAATCCCTATACTCACTGCTATGGAAAAGTTTTAGGCTAGGAGACTGTATTTAACATTTATGGAAGGTCTTCAGTGTTAGCACTTTCCACAGGAAAGTATTCAGGACTTTGCACTTTCTGATTTCTTGGTAATATAACAAGCTGTGTTTTTTGTCTTATCAACTACAAAAGAGAGAAAAAAAGGCTGGTGAGGGAACGACTATAGCTGCAGTAACGCAAGTGATTACAGGTACTAACTTGCCTCAAGGATGTTGTATGGCATTAAATGTAACTATAAACAGTCAAGACTAAACAACAATTTGAATTCATCAGCATTGTGGTATAATATAATATAACATAATGCATACATCCTACAGCATGTATAATGCATGGTATATAATAATACATAACAACATTATATATATATAGATATTTGTGTGTGTGATGAACAATTTATATAATCTCATACACAATAGATTTGTGTGTGTGTGTGTGTGTGTGTGTGTTGAAATGCTGCACCTGCCCTGTAACTCACACCAGTAGTCTTTACCTGAAGATCAGTCATTACCACTCCATTAATCTTAGCAGTGAGACAGTTGCTCGGGCAGATGGTGAGCAGTGTTTGGTGTAATACACACTCAGAATGGTGATTCGCTCACTTTAGTTCTGTTTCAGGTTAAACTCTGTTCGTATAACACCGCTGTGATGAATGATTCACGTGGGTTGAATGGTGTGTGTATGTGTGCGTGCACTACGGCGGTGTTTAGGGAAAACCCTTTTGTTTTCGTGTGTAAGGTGAGGCAGGAGGTAATTACAGGTGTGTGTTTGTGTATGTGCTCCTTAATGAGAGGAAACCTGAGCCAGAGAGGTTCGGCACTGTTATTTGTTTACACTGATGTTAGAAAGAGCAGGGGAGATTCCTGACATCATCGCCTTTAAAAAGGAGTGACTGGCAGAGAGAGAGTACACTAGAGGTCTTGTCTTTAAATAGCTTCTTCTTTTCTCCTGCAGTTTGTGCATCTCTGTCGTTCCTGCTTGAACGTGTAACATCATGGCAGCGGTAAGTTTCAGTTATTCGTATAACATTCAAAATACATGTGGGTTTTTTTTTCACTTCCAGTCAGCTGAACAGGTGATTTAGGCATAACAGACTGATATCACTGGATACTGTATTGTATGGTATTTTTAAAAGTACTTAACACTGCTAAAGTGTTATTCCTCACTCAGAGCAACAGTTCTATCTGCAATGTTATACACACTTGCACAAAAATCCTGTCTGGTTTAGAATTATGGCATTGTCTTCTCATTCAAATTTGTCAAAAATAAGACAATAAGAAGACTGTTCTTACGCTGCCCATCCTGAAGCCTGATTTGGCTGAGTGACAGGCATTCCTAGGTTAACAAGTGTGGTGCTTAAATTAAATCTCATCAGCCAGACACTAATTTGATCATATGACATCTACACTTTCACCCAATGCTAGATAGCTTGATAGTAAGCTTGGTTAGATGCTTAACATAAGATACCCAGTACTATATAAGTAATATCAATGTTCATTGGTTAACAATATTGCAATACTGTGTTTAGAGAGCAGTTAGGTTAAGTTGTTAAGTTTAGCTTAAGTAATGTTGCAAAACTATTGTACAGTGTAATTTAGAAATACATATGCTTTTTACTACATCAGGCTGAAGAAGTGAAAAGCTGTTTTATCAGGGGTTTTTTTTGTTATTTTTACATTAGTCAGGTAAATAGATTATAACAAATGTGTCACCATCCAAGTGAGTCAAAGAGTTACTCGAAATTTCATAATCCAAATGCATGTTAGCTAAAGCCTGAGAATTACATCCTGATTAGCTCATTCAGGTATTACAAATAAGAATGTGCACATAATCAGTACACAATAGATTTCCACGCTGAGCACGTGCAATATTGTTATCGTGGATGGTGATGTGAGTGGGTTTTTTGTTTTCTCGTATTTTTAATATCTAAGCTGTTTGTTTGCATGAAAGGTGTGTTTTACTTTCAGCTGTGTGTATGAGGCAGTGTATTGTGGATCAGTTATCAGGATAAATGCAATAAATCTTCTTAATGCAGCACTGATACGATAGGGCACAATAACACTGCAGGGGTGTACATTTGTTGTGCCTTGTTGAATTAGGATAATTATTTAATTGCATTTTATAAACTGAAATGCATTGTAATGTTATTTTGTTGATTAAAAGGTAAAATAAGATTTTGTTAAACAGTCACTGTTGAAAATATCACAAACTGACCAGTCTAGAAAAAAAAATTGGCAGTGAGTCGTTTGAGAGCCAAAAGAGTCGATTCGTATTGGTGAGCTGAACCAAAAGATCTGACTTACTGAAAAGATCCAAATTTTCCATCACTAATAGTAGACACTTTAGCTTCCATTACTCCCCGTATATCTCAGCTGGGAGGAGGCTGCCTACGTAGGTGGTATTTTTGGCAGCGAGATAAAGCGTGTGATGATTTGGGCATGAAGTTTACACAATGCCAGACTAGAGGCTTCCATGACTGCTTATTCAGCTTCAGTGTAAACAAAAGAAGCAAACATCACACACTAAAGATGTCTTGGCTGACTGACTACATTTGGAGTAAAAGGGAAATTGTGTACATATCATTTTTGGAATGCTTCTAGATGAAAATATTTCTTCTTGATGTAAATATTGTGATAAAAGTTAAGGCAGTTGTGCTGTACGAGAGTGTGATATGGACACATGGTTGAGTTGCACTAACCGTTTTCTTGGGTTTTAGCTTGGAAACCGCGGTACAATCTCACAGGAGCGGGATTTTGATGCTGAAATCGACGCAGAGAAACTGAGAGTGGCCATGAAGGGAGCAGGTGTGCGAAAATAATAATGAATTGTTATTTATGCAACATCATTCATACGATTCTTTAGGAAACAGTTCCCTGCATTTTTATATTTAATATTTCACCACAACTCAATTCTTTTCCGATATTTTAATCATCACTTAAAGCAGACATCATAACAATTAATACCGCAGTGCGTTTGAATGCTTAATTCTGATTGGTCAGAAGGTGTTGATTAATTTTCTATAACAGCAGCTGTGGCAGTGGTTCTGGTTGCAAGGTTTATATTAATGCACTTGTTCTAATACATTTCTATAATATCAACACACAGGCTTTTATATAGCAAATGCTTCACATAAACAGATTTAAAATAGCATATAATTGTTGATATGCTGAAGACTTCTGTAAGGAGATGTTTATGTAATATTTATGGAAGGAGTCTCCAATGTCAGTGAACAGTCAACAGTCAAACCAACACAGGCTGCAATTTGTTTATTAACTTCAGGAAAGATTAAAAAAATAGAGGCTTGTGAGGGAATGACAGTTTATAGCAGCTATAACAAGAGTGGTATTGGTAGCTCAGTGGTTAAGACGTTGGCTTTCTGACCAAGCTGCCATGACCCCTGGGCCGTTAACCCTCAACTGCTCAGTTGTATAAATGAGATGAGATAAGAGTGTCTGTCAAATGTAAGTGATAACAGGAACCAACTTGTTTCAGAGACATTGAAGGCAAGCATAAATGGATAAAATGTACATGATGTTCTTTAATAAATAAAACATTGTTAGGGTTTGGCAAATTTCTATGTTATATGAGGAATAAAATACTTTGTGACGTGCTTTATCTTAGTAAATATGGCAAATATTGTAAATATATTATTAGTGTAAAGTTATGTTTAATTATTTGCATTCGTTTTGGAAATTTGTTGTTTATTTATAGGTCTAGCTAAGGGTCCCTGTAGGACCAGTGGTTAGGCCCCGGTGCTCGCACTGCCGCGGCCCGGGCTCGATTCCTGGCCAGGGAACCGACCCCAGCCACTGGGGACAGACACGACAGTGCACTCCCAGTGCCGGTCCCAAGCCCGGATAAAATTGGGGAGGGCTGCATCAGGAAGGGCATCCGGCATAAAAACTGTGCCAAATCAAATATGCGGACCAAATGATCCGCTGTGGTGACCCCTACCTGGAGCAGCCGAAAGAAGAGCAACAACAACATTTATAGGTCTAGCTAGCTAGTTGTTACTATATTCTTCAGTCAAATTTAGCTAGCAGCTTAGCTACTTTATGGCAGAACCTGCTAATATTGTTGACCTGATTTTGAAAAAGTCTTTTGATACAATAACTTATGAGGAGAGACTGAGAATTGAGAAGAACTGAGAAGTCAGGGAGTAAAAACGGTCCTTTCAGCTCTCTTGGTACAGTAAAGTTGATTAGCAGACTGGACAGATAGTACTGTAACCAAGCACATGTACTGCTGGACTCGTCACATGTACTGCTGGACTCGTCTGCTGACAGACAGATGTGCTTTCCCTATTTTAAAAACCACCAGCCGCCGCTCCATCACACCACTGCATCACTGATTATTTTCCTGATTATTTGATTTGATTATCACCGTGCCCCATCGTGTTTAATTACTCATGTAATTAACATTGCAAGCTATTTTTCATTCCACATTTCTCCAACTGTTGTGTTAGGAAAAGGCAAACAGAGAGAGAGAGTGGTGGCAGACGTGACCCCATTGTTTTTTTACTGGAATGTTAAGATGCTTGTTGGCTAATTTTTTGAAGCATGGGCTAACACCACAACGTGAAATGTTGTAGCATTTAATTGCGTTAGAGCTCAGAGCAGAAGGACATTTCTGTGACTTGAGACATGTTGTTGACACACTGATGAAGTTAGACGTAACTGGCATCAGCTAAATCCATCGTGAGGTGTGTTAACAAAACACCGCACATACACACACACACACAAACACACACACAGTTAGTACATCTGAATTCGAATTACAGCCTGTAGCATTGTCAGAGCTACTGTTATAGAGAATTAAACATCACCTTCTGACCAATCAGTAGTTGAGAATGCTTTTTTTTTTTTTAAATTTTGTATAGATACCCCAACTATTCATAATTACATACAGTCTCAGCTCTTCATAAATGATGTAATAAAATTTGCAAAAATTCAAGAAACATTTGCACAAATTCAAACAAGGGCGCATGATGTCTTTGGATTTGATTTTATAATTAGGAAATCATAAGAAGTGGTATGAGTGCTAACCCCATCCCAACCCTAACAATGACCTTTATCACTTTTCATCCAAATTGAATGCAAATTGTTACAAATTTAGTGTGAGACCATGCTGAAAAAAACATGTCCTGACTTCTAAGTTCAGTTCAGATAATTCACTTTTAAATACTTCCATTTATAAAAAACTGTGAATCTTTTTCTCTTTCACTCAGTTATAATTGAGTTGCTATGTCCATTTTTTTCTTTCAGTAGGATTTTAACACAACATCAATAATTACACTAAAGTGTCATTTTTCAGCACTTTCTCCACCATGGTTTGGAACACAACCTTTTTTTTTTACTTTTTTTCCCATGAAACCTTTGCTGGATGTTTAATAGAAATAAATATTTTAAATTGTATTCTCTTCATTTATCTGAAACAGGATGTGAACTTTTTAACCTAAATCGCTTTAAGGAACTAGCAATTCTGCTTTTCGCTTGATGAAGAAATTAATTTCCTGTAATTGTAGAAACTGTTTTGTTTTCGTTTCCTGTTTTCTTGTCATTTCCTTAGATGTGATGATGAGTTTTATTCATTATTTATTTATGCTTAATCTGTGAAACTCCCAGGATCCTTTGACTGACTGTCTTGACTGTCAGAACTTTCATATTAATTTCACTGTGTTAAATTATGAATTTTGAATTATGGTTTATGAATAACTAAATCATGAGCTTAATTAGCTTCTGTATTTGTTCCCATATCTTTACTTTGAGCTGTAAAAAAAGAAATGGCATTTTCTTCTTCTTCTTCTTCTACTACCTTATTATTATTATTATTATTATTATTATTATTGTTGTTATTATTATTATTAGTTAATGTGTTGTATTTTTTTAGGCACCGATGAGGCAACGATCATCTCCATTCTGAGTCATCGTACGATTGCACAGAGGCAGAAGATCAAGGAGGCGTATAAAGTTGCTGTAGGAAAGGTCAGATTTTTTTTGCTTTTATTTAAAAAAAAAATTACTGTTTTTAGATGATAGAACTGATTTTCTGGGCTTTTGCGTTTCTTTTTCTATTGATCAGCACTGAGATGAGGAGATGTTAGAAGACTGCAGATATTAAACATAATCAGTACAGGTGTATTGCTGTAAAATCTACACAGTAGATAGGTGAATGGAGGGAGGGATGGATGGATGGATGTACTTTATTGATCCCTGAGGGGAGTTCCCCTAGGGTAAGATCATTCATTAACAGTGACTAACATCTCCATCTGAAATCAAACACGCTTTGTCAGGTTTACGATACAGAAGATGGTGGTTTTACTACAGCATTTGCATTTATGCTCCGTTCACAAGGAAACACGATAACAAAAGCGCGGCTGATCTTAATTTATGGCTCTGTACATGGGTTTGTTAAAGGAGAAGTACCAGATGTTTATTATCAGCTCGTCAAGAACAGCAAATACATTGTAGAGCGTTATTGATCTCTGAGGTGATATGTCCGTGATCTTACACAGTCAAACAGCTTAAACAGCAAAGCATGTGATGGAGGGAACCAGGAAGGTCATGCTGTTTGCAAAGCATCTGGAAAGAACAGATTTCCCTGTGTGTGTGTGTGTGGACAGAAAGTGTGAGTCACTTGGGTGGAAACGTCCAGCAACCCGTCTCACAGAAACACATACACACATGTTCTTTTCTCCTGCTTCACTCTCTCTTTAGCTGTAATTTGCATTTTCTTGCCTGTAAACATATATTTTTTTGCATTCTCTTTTTCTCTCTCTCTCTCTTTCTCTCTTTCCTTGTTTGTCTCTGTGTCTCTGACTAGACACAAATATTACAATCGTGCAAACACAACGCATACCACTGTGTGTGTGTGTTTTTTTTAATGATTAACTCCTATTGAATGTCTGTTTCTGATTATATAGGTTGGTATTTGGGTCAGGATTGTGAGCAGAGCACTAAAGTCACATTGTTTTCCATTTCAAAAACAGATACTTGCTCAGTATAATGTAGAAACCAGAAATGTTTAGCTGCAGAATGTGTGTATCAGGCTAGTTACCTATTAAACTTAGCTAATGTTAGTGATGAACAGTGCTTTTCACTGCCTGCTGTTAAAGTATAATTGAAAACCCATTTATGTCTTCATGTGACAAATGGTGTCTCTCTCAGTGGGTTCGTCAGTGTGCAGAAGTTTGTCTACTATTTGCACATGATCATTCAAGATGCCATTTCACCTCGCATATCATATGTACACACACAGGAAAATGGAAAACCTCTCTCTATCTCTCTCTCTCTGTCACTCTCTCTTTCTGTCTCTCTCAGTTCACTTGCTCTCTCTGACATTTTGATAAGAAGTGGCTGTATTATGATGGCTGTATTGAGTTACAGTGTTGCTAAAACATTTAAATCTGTATGTATCATATATCAGGGTATCACTGCATATGTGTGTCTGTGTGTGTGTGTGTGTGTGAGTGTGTGTATTCATTTGTGTGTTTTTGTATATACTGAATATATTTGCATCTTTCTTGTCTATGGATATAAATTCAACCGCACATATCCAAATGTATGCATACAGATTAGGGCTGTAACACAGTGTGCTATCTGTATTTATATCTGTTTAGTGCTCCAAATAGTCGTATCCGTACTCGAATTCACATCTAAACTGGAAGTGGGCATGGTTTAGATCGGAACAAATAACAACAAAATAGCAATTTGCAGAACGTAACTTTATTTTATCCTGAACTAGATGTCCTGTGGAACCTTCTGGAAAGCCTTCTATCTTCTATCGAATGTGACTGAGTAAGCAAATTAACTAGGTTTAAAAACGAAGCGAAGTCTTTCCCAAATCAGGGGACGGTTATTTGTGACAGTCTGGAAAAATTCGTTGGTGGTCCCGACCTCAAAAAAAACAAACAAAAAAAAAAAAAAACGAAAAATCAGGTTTTGAATTAAATTGAGTTTTTCTGCCAATAATATACTTTGAAATCTCTACTTTAAGAAAACATACATATATTTCACCAAATATTTTTTAAAATTCAGTTTGTAATCAGATACCGGCTGTCAAAATGTCCATGATGCACCTGCTCTGTCACATCATCACCTGCTCTGTCACATCACTTACAAAACCTTAATAACAAGAAATTTAGCCAGAAGTGAGTGAATTAATGAGCGAGTATTTCCTCAATGATGTGAGCAACGGCAATGATTCTCCAATCATGATAATATTTTATCAGATTTACTTCAGGTTTTGCGTTTGGTACGTTCCAGAAAGATTAGAAAAGTTCAGTCTACATGCTATGAGAATGTACAAAATGGGGTTTAAATGAGGTCTTTTCAATGTAATGCCTGTGTGATTTTCCTAGAAGATTTTCTTTTAATAACAACGGAAAATGATCGTTTAAGAATGACAAAAACTGCACAATGAATGTGCAAGATAATATTTTTAAAAGTGAATTAAATGATTACTTTAGAAATGATTATATTGGAAACCCCAGCAGAGATGTTGCCCTGTGCACAGAAATGTGTGTGCACCACTTGTTCCCCCTGCAAACACTGAGAAAAAGAAGAAAAATGTGTCTCCTTTGTCCAGTGTCCAGACTTTTTGGCCTAGTTTCAGGTCTCTTTTGTGGCTTTTGAGATGTAGTTAGAGTGGGAATATCACTGAGAGCTGGCAAAAGTGCCTGCTGTGAGCTTCACACCTTTCAAGCTGTGCATGAGAGTAACACCCTTTGTTATTTCCTTCTGCATGACTGATCCAGATGCACGCCTCTATTCTCAATATGAAGTTTTCTGGCAAGCTTTCTAAAAAAAAAAAAAAGTAGTGCCTATCTGTATTTGTAGTCATTTAGAACACATTATTTGTTCAATCTGAATAACATGTTAGTATTCAGTTACATCCCTAATATAGATAAAATATATACATCCATACACACACACCTGCAGACACACTCATTCATACACATACAATGTTAAAATTTACTCTCTGCTTTGATGCCTCTTAGAATTTGGAAGATGATATAAAGTCGGAGCTGACCGGTAATTTCGAGAAGGTCGTGTGTGGGTTGCTGATGCCAGCGCCCGTTTACGATGCCTACGAGCTGAGAAACGCCATCAAGGTGAGTGAATCCTTTCTGCATCATCAAGTTATGTTTATTCATGCAGCACTATGTTACAAAGGCAGCTGCTATCTGAACCCGTTTTAGGAAGCATTGCACGTTTCTTTCTCAGTGTAGTCAGTCTGTTAATTCTGTTCACCACATCAAACATGGTGGACCAAACAGTTGCTCCATGCAGAGTCATTATTACTGATAAGCCCGTCATGTAGATTATAGTTGTATTTGTGTTTTTCTATTTGTAGTTTGCCAGAAGTCAAGGGTCTTAAAATACACTGGGGAGCCAGTTGGAAAAACTAGCATAAATAATAAACAATAAATAAATGGCATGAGCTAAATGAGTTATGATGAGTTATGATGTGCACCGAAGAGCATTCCAAATGCAGTGGTCTCCTTTTTGGTTAAAATGAAGGATGCAGCTAATGCAGTTGTGTTCTCCAGAAAGGAACACAGTTAAGGTTTTGGATAAGGTCTTGTTTAAATTCTCATGCTAGTGTCTGGTGGTATGTTCATTTCAGGGTGCTGGGACTGATGAAGCGTGTCTGATTGAGATTTTGGCTTCAAGGAGCAATGCTGAAATTAAAGCTCTTACTGCCACCTACAAGAAAGGTACACATCCTTCATATACATTTCCAACATGTTCGAATCATGTTTAGGGATTTTAGAACTAGACTAGTAGTCTAGTAGAGGTGTCCTTGAGCTTCTTGATTTGTGATCAATGATGTGGTAGGACAGGCAAAGATTTGGTACATTACGATACATTATGATACGTTACTGTAAGTTGACGATATGATACGATATAGAGTCACTGTTGTGCAAGCAGTTCAGCTTTAACTGGGAGGCCGTGCATTCTCTCCTGGGACTGACACCCCCAGAGGCCACACTTTTACTAAGACTGAAAGACACACCTGATGTACCTGACCTCAGGTGACATGGTGTGTTAGGTAAACATTATTCCTTAGGCCTGTGTCCATTTGATATTTTTTGCATAATGATATGCATCTTGATATGCAAATGACGCATGGCTTTGTGTTCTTGTCTGATCATTTTGTAACGATGGCAGAGTACGATCATGATCTGGAGGATGATATCTCCGGAGACACATCTGGCATGTTTAAGAGGGTCCTGGTGTCCCTGGCCACGGTAATGCACCATGCAGCACACACACACACACACACACGCACACACACATCCTGCCGGTGTATTTTGCCTTGCAGATGCAGTGTTGAGGCCACAGTGCACCTGCACAGGTGTGTTCAGTCCTCCTGAACGAATGAATGCACATGTGCATAGATTTACATGAAACTGCAGCATTGTGCAACACACACCTTTAAGCTTTAGGGCTCTTAAAGGAGCAATACTACTATTGCTGCTACTACTACTACTACTCCAACTACTACTGCTACTCCTGCTCCTCTTCCTACTACTTCTATTACTACTCCTATTCCTGCTCTAACTTCTACTCTTCCTCCTCCTCCTCCTCTTACTACTACTACTACTACTATTACTACTACAGGGTGTCTGAAAAGCCAGGAACCAATGACAGTTAAACTACATATACATAACTTTGTATTTATTCTTTACAGCATATGCCCTGCATGTTCATCCTTACACTCTATGCATTTTCTCAGCCACTGTATCGTTTTTACGGATTTTGCTCAACCTATTCCCATTGGGTCCTGACTTTTCAGACACCCTCTATTACTAGTCCTATTCCTGTTCCTACTACTACTATTAAAAAAAATAACTGTAAAATTACAACTGTAATAGAAATAAGAAGAAAAAAATGAATAGTCCACATAAATGAAGGTGCTGATGCTGTTAGGAGATTTAAACCCAAGTAAAAGTAATTTAAAATCAGTTCTAAATAAATGACAGTGTTAAATGTTCTCGTCTCTTAATGACTAACAACTTTCCTTTTCTTTTTTACAGGCCGGGAGAGATGAGAGCACCAAGGTGGATGAGGCACTCGCTAAGCAGGATGCCAAGGCGAGCATGGAAAATTAATGCCACTAAAATGTGCATTATTAAACACAATAATGTTCCGTGTTCTTATGTAACACATTGTTGATGCTTGCTGTTCTGTAGGAGATCTTTGAGGCGGGTGAGGCGCGCTGGGGAACAGACGAGGTCAAGTTTCTCACCATCTTGTGTGTGAGGAACAGGAACCACTTACTTAGAGGTACGTTCATCATGGCTAGGTTTATATCTAATAATGCTCACCGTCATCCACTTCCCTTATCAGCTATATAAATAATGTTCATTTGAACCTAACTATGGTTTTAATAATTCATTTCATATGGAATATTTAAAAAAAATAAAAAGCTGTAATGGCTCAAGTAGATAAATCTGATGATTTGTATTTGCCTAATGTGCCTAATATTGGAATAGTTGATTTATATGTATTTTGGGATTTACACTGGAATACGTCCCTGGCTCCAAAAAGTTTGAGATCCTCTGCCGTAGTGCACTAATTTCACACCCTGTGTAGTGCACTAATACAGGGAGTACAGTGATGAATCGCAGAGGGACCAGAGGGGTTTAAACAGCAGTATTAAAAATCATAGACTCAACCCTGACTCCTTGTGGTAGAAAGTTGCAAGTGTTTTTTTTTTTAAATAAGGAATCATTTGATATCAGCTGTATAATTTAGTAGCAAAACCTACCTAGAAAAAAACCTACTTTTTCTTTTCTTGCTAGTTCATGCAGCTTACTGTAAATTTATTTGTATTTTCTCCCCCTTTCCTGTTGCAGTGTTTCAGGAGTACCAGCAGATTTCGGGCCGGGACATTGAGGACAGCATTAAGAGGGAGATGTCTGGCTGTCTGGAGGATGTTTTCCTTGCCATAGGTCTGGAATTTTATTTCATTAGTTATACAAATGTCGTTCTCCTTAACACATCCTTATTACTCAATAATCTGTTATTTAAAGGGGCATTCATTCCAGCATAAAACTATTATTTAGTATGCATTTATCAGCCTCAGTATTTTTGTCAAATTTTGTATAGTTATTGTGTTTTTATGTCCATCAACAACAACAACGACAACAACAAAATAATACTAATTCAACCCACTACAGATCAGGTGTTCTCTGCAAAAACTGAGTCACACCACCAAGATGTGTCATGAGAAGAAGATTTTCTAGTATTCAGACTGATTCTGGCCAGAGTGTCCCTTCGACACTAGCTCCATAATGTAGCTGAGTGAGAAATCTCAGTTTTATTCAGACAGGGTAATGAGTGTGTGTTGTGTCTCTTTGTTCTGCAGTAAGGTGCCTCAAGAATAAGCCGGCGTTCTTCGCTGAGAGACTTTACAAATCTATGAAGGTAAAATAAGTAGAGCAGAAATAATAGGATCAATCCACACAGTCTATTTTTAAAAAGGGAACGTATTGAAGAGTGTGTGTGCATGTGTGTAGGGTTTAGGCACCACTGACAGCATCCTGATCAGAGTGATGGTTTCTCGTGCTGAGATTGACATGATAGACATCAAGGCCGAGTTCCTGAAGATGTACGGAAAAACTCTGAACTCCTTCATCAAGGTGAGTAACACACACACACACACACACAATGTTTTCTTTTATTCCTGTATCCAGTTTGCCTATTTGGTTGAGAAGTGTGCAGTAAGGTGTGTTCTGATTGGCTGAGAGCAGTATAGTGTGTCCTGATTGGCAGACAGTTGTATGGACAAAGGAGATACACATTATAGAGTGTACTTAATCAATATCTGGTGTAATCACTGGTCCATAGACATACTGTGCTTTACTTTCAGTCCCTCTGTAACACATATAAACAATAAAGAATCCCAAATGCTTCCCTAATACACAAACTGCACTACTTTTACCCTATGTAGTGTACTTCGTTAGGAAAGCCAAACATGATCTCAAATGGCTCAACACTGGGCACATGGTACACTACTTTTCCCCCTAATAGAGCATTCACGTTCAGAGTAGAGACTTCTGAAAACTTCTGAAAGCCTAAAGGGTTTGTGGTTTCTTGATAAAGTAACTTAAGTTGTCAATCAAAGAATGTGGATGAGTATAAACAGGAAGACTGGGCAAAGCCTTGTCGTTTCAAACAAAATTAAAATAAAAAAGCCAAAAAGCATCATGTGTTACTGAATGAATTAAATACACAGCATGAAATAAAAGAAATGAACAGAAGATTCAAACACATTTCAGATCTTCTCAGGATTTCTCCTGTGACACCTCTCCCCACTAACAACTGTTCCTGCTGTTAAATGTAGTTTGTTTCTTTGTGTGTTTTTTTGTTTCAGGGGGACACATCAGGGGATTACCGAAAGATCCTTCTGGAGCTTTGTGGAGCAGAAATCTAAGCCACGAGTCCACTTCATTTACAATAACATGACATTTATTAGGAGTGTGTAATATGTTTTCTGAGTTGACTGACTCCTATCCATTAACGTGTAGCTAACTTGTGTGTTTTTGGTCCAACCATATAGCAAAACAATGTCCAATATTTCACACTGTGTAATGCCAAATAAAGTGCTTTAAACTCAAATTAAATTGTATCGCTCTCTGGTCTCTTATTTCCAAACCAAGCTAAGAGGCTAAGGATATTTATAGTTTCCAACTGCATGCCTTAGCGACACCATCTGTGCATAAGCAGTGTATTTACTATTAGAATTAGTATTAGAACAATTAAATTGAAACCATATTATAATCCAAACTGCTTACAAACTTTGTAAATCTGAAAGCTGCGTCTCTTACCTCAGCCTGATGGTGGCGCTAAGATGATGCTACATGCTGAGGAAGAAAGTGATTAGCTTCAAGATGGAACTATGACTGCAAACGTGTTTTTAGCTCTCTGACATGCTTTTGTCCATTTATATAGAAAACAGTGTGTCAAAGCTACATGAGCAAGTCTGTTTGAGATAGAATATCTCGACAAAAACGTTCACACAATGCTAAACTGGAGGGTATAAGCTTGTTAGCTACATTAGCTTTGTAGCTCCAGTGTCAAACCTAAGATGCAAACTTCAAACATTAACAACCTGAATAAAATGAGTGAAGAAACATAATGAGCGAGGATGTTTTCAAACAGGTGTACTGCATTAAGCAATTAACATCCTATAAAACCACTGAGCACAGTTAACCTCCATTTTAGATGAAGATAGCAAGAGGAAAAGAGGAGCTGATGGGTGTCAGGAGCTTCATTTTGCTTAACTGGCTTGGGTTTCAATACTGTGACTAAAATGACATCTGCGTTTGGATTTATGGGAAAGACAGCAAATAGGGTCATATTCAAATGACCATGATGCTCATGCATTAGTGTGATATATAAGGAAAAACAAGTGCCAATGTTCTTCAGGTGTCTGAGAGTGTCAGGAAGAACAGTCAGTCCACAGGTACACAAGTAAATTATAGTAGGGTTGCAGTGCATAAAGCGCTTACTATAAGACCTATTCATTTGTGAAGGTTCAGTAGAGCAAAACACACACACACACACATACACAGGTCTACAAAGGTGTCTTTTACTGCATTCTGGACAAGTAGGTGAATGCGTAGCATGCAGTGTATCAACAGGATAGTGCCTGAATCCTGGACCTGAGTGAGGGGGTCCAGTGGCTTTGTTGGGGCATGGTTTGGGTCCACTCGTCCCTTTAGAGCAGGGGTTATCAATTACATTTGACCTCATGCTGAGGAAATACCATTTGGGCCAGCTACCATCTATAGGTCTATAGTTATACATTTCAGTATTACTTGCTGATA
This sequence comes from Pangasianodon gigas, assembly GCA_022758105.1. Lineage (NCBI taxonomy): Eukaryota > Metazoa > Chordata > Actinopteri > Siluriformes > Pangasiidae > Pangasianodon > Pangasianodon gigas. The sequence goes on along the minus strand of CM040470.1, from coordinate 18,935,720 downwards.
GGAAACTTAATTTTTTAACCCAAAAATGTGTTGGAGGATGATTTTGGTCCGGAGTAAACTCACTTGTGGATCTGGCTGCTATTTGATAATCCCCAATTCAATACAAAGTACATCTGACTGACACCCCCTGATGGGCGAGGTCTCTGCTAAGATAACTCCACCCTCATCCACAGGGCACAAGAATTCACTGAATGGCTTGATGAGGATGAAAATCATATAAATCATATATTATGACCTTCATAATCACCAAATCCCAACTCAGTTGAACACTTACGGGAGATTTTAGGGCAACATGTTAGCCAGAGCTCTCCACCACCATCACCAAAACAACAACTGAAGGAATATCTTTTGGAAGAACAGTGTTCATCACTATAATATAGGTTCAGTGATTTGTAAAATCTATGCTAAGGAGCACTGAAGCTTTTACGGCAACTCATGGTGGTCCAACATCATACCAACTTTATGTTTGTCTGGGGTAAAGGTGGGCCATTGTGTACATTTTATTTTTGGCCTCAATTGGACTGTTTCTGCCCCCTAGTGGTGTCACTGCACATGTGCTCTTCTCATTAAATACATTTGAATATAAAAGGAAACAATTAAATCTTCTCTCCCTCTTAGATTGACCTAACCTATTTATCATATTCTTATTAAACACACTCCTCCATATGTGTCGCACAAACGTTAGAAATCACACAATAATGCTTGTTAAGATTTGCTGGTACGTTTATTTTATTAATCTCTGTTTAAAGGATATTATTAAACACTCTTGATGGTGATATGAGACTATTACATGAGATCTCAGCACTTTAGGATATATATATCCTCATTTAATTAAGTCAACAGCATCTTCAACCTTTTCATTTTTTAACATATAAAAACTCTCCAGAGTTGAAAACTCTCCAAAAATCTCAAAACTGTTGAACAGAGTCACTGGTTTACACTTGGGTTCATAAGTTTACATACACCTTGCAGAATCTGCAAAATGTTAATAATTAAAAAAAAAAAAACAGGGATCATAAAAATTGATTTTTATTTAGTACTACCCTGAATAAGCTATTTCACATAACAGATGTTTACATATAGTCCACAAGACACAATAATAACTGAATTTACACAAATGAACCAGTTCAAAAGTTTACATATGCTTGATTCTTAATACCATGTGTTGTTACCTCGATGATCAACAATGTTTTTTTATGTTTTGTGATAGTTGTTCATGAGTCCCTTGTCCTGAGCAGTTAAACTGCCCACAGTTCCTCATATAAATTCTCCAGGTCCTGCATATTATTTGTTTTTCCAGCATCTTCTGCATATTTGACCCACATTACAGAAGGCAACACAATACATTAAAAGCCAGGGGGGTGTAAACTTTTGAACATAATGATTGGTGTAAATTGTTATTATTTTGTCTTCTGGGAAACAATTAAATATCTTATGTAGCTTCTGCAGGGCAGTACTAAATGACAAAAGATCTTTAAACAAAATAATAACAATTTACACCGGTCATTCTGTTCAAAAGTTTACACCCCTCTGGCTCTTAATGTAGGGTGTTGCCTCCTTGAGCATCAGTGAATGTTTGCACCTTTTTGTAATAGTTGTGTACGAGTCCCTCAGTTGTCCTCAGTGTGAAAAGATGGATCTCAACATCATATAGCCACTGCTGGAAAAGGGTCAAATATGCAGAAGATGCTGGAAAAGCAAATAACGTGCAGGACCTGGAGGATTTTTCTTAAGAAGAGTGGACAGTTTAACTGCTCAGGAGAAACAAAGGACTCATGAACAACTATCACAAAACATAAAAACAGTCATTGATCATCCAAGTAACAACACACAGTATTAAGAATCAAGCATATGTACATTTTTGAACTGGTTCACTTGTGCAAATTCAATTATTATTGTGTCTTGTGGACTATATGTAAACATCTGTTATGTGAAAATAGCTTATTCAGGGCAGTACTAAACAAAAAAAATTCAATTTTTATGATCCCTCTTTTTTTTTTTTTAATTATTAACATTTTGCAGATTCTACAAGGTGTATGTAAGATTATGACCCCAACTGTATCATTTAAAACATCAGATATTTACAACACAAAATACAATATTAATGTATTGCCATTATATATAGGTATACCAGTATACCCTGGCGTTATAATGTGTATAATGTATATTAAATTCATAACATTATATGTTATACAAGTCTAGATGATGTCATGAATATACAACATTTAAAGCCCTTTATAAAGAGTCAATCAGAAAAAGTGGTTCAAATATTGTTCAGAAAAAAATACTTAAGGCTCAGAGAAACCACAACTGAATTCACACTTGCTCTAGTACATACACTATATGGCCAAAAGTATGTGGACACCTGAATCACACCCATATGTGATTCTTCCCCAAACTGTTGCCAAAGTTGGAACCACACAATTGTATAGATTATCTCTGTATGCTGTAGCATTACAAATTCCCTTCACTGGAACTAAGAGGCTCAAACCTGTTCCAGCATGACAACGCCCCTGTGCACAAAGCAAGCTCCATGAAGACATGGTTTGCCAAGGTTGGAGTGGAGGAACTCGAGTGGCCTGCACAGAGCCCTGACCTCAACTCCACTGAAAGGGAGACTAAAACTGGAACTGGATGTTCAAAAAGCAGGCCATATAGTGTATAATTCAGATTCCTCCTCCAGATTCCTATATACTGAGTGTAAAAAAAACACAAATCCTACCAAGAATCAGCAGTTTTACTGAAGATCCATATCTACACCAGGTCCAGCCTGGTATACTATGAGGTCTAAAAGTCTAAGAGCACTACCATTTTAGAGACAGCATCATTTCCTGTTACATTTGAATTGAATTTTCTCATTATTATGGAAATTATTTATGACACGGTAAGGCAACAAACCAAAATTACTGCCTTTAGTAAAATCCTTGGACCAATCCTCTATTCTCTATTCTCACAACTTGAGTTTCTCACTTACATTTAGTTTCCTTCCAGCTTCCATGTTTCCTTCCAATTAAACATGGAAGAGTTCCACGTTCCACTTGGTTTTGTTACAGAGGTAGGCACAAGTAGGTTCAAGAACCAGAAAAATCCCTAATCCCCAATTCCCACCCATCAGACAGCTCACGCCAATCACACGACAGCTACCAACCAGGTGAAGTCTGGTTCCTGTTATATCATATACTTCCACCGAGTAACGTGATGCCAGTCGAGCGCATTGCCAGTCGAACTGTTGCTCATGCCATGACAGGGGGCTGCGTAACACACTCGGAGGAAACGCTATCTGCCTTCTTCTGCATGCATGAGCTCACAGACACCCATGATTGGCTAGTGTTGATGTGACTGATAGGCGTAAGAGTATGCAATGCCTCACTCCCTGACAGCATGGCCAGTTTTGCTCTCTTGGGCTCCCGGCCACAGATGATTGTGGCATCATCAGGATTTGAACTCGCGATTTCTGGATGATAGGGCAACCACTTTTTTGTGCCACTCAGGAGCCCCTTCCTGTTTGTATACACTTACTGTCCATTTTATTAGGAACACCTGCTCATTCATTCAGTTATCTAATCAACCAATTATGTGGCAGCAGCGTAATGCAAAAAAACTCATGCAGATACAGGTCACGAGCTTCAGGTAATGTTCACTTCAAACGTCATAACGGGGAAAAAGTGTCATCTCTGTGACTCTAATCATGGTATAGATATTGCTACCAGATGGGCTGGTTCGAGTATTTCATAAACTGCTGATCTCCTGGGATTTTCACACACAACAGTCTCTAAAGTTGACACAGAATTGTGTAAAAAACAAGAAATATTGAGTGAGCGACTTGATGAAAGAGAGGTCGGAGGAAAATGGCCAGATTGGTTCGAGCTGCCAGGAAGGACATAGTAACTCAAATAATCACTCTTTACAACTGTGGTGAACAGAAAAGCATCTCAGCATGCAGAAAACATCGAACCTTGAGGTGGATGGGCCAGAATAGCAGACGGCCACATCAGGTTCCACTCCTGTCAGCCAAGAACAGAAATCTGAGGCTATAGAAGGCACAAGATCACCCAAACTGGACAGTTGAAGATTAGAAAAAAAAATCACCTGGTCTTTTTCTAGTCTTCAACTGTCCAGGTGTTCCTAATAAAGTGGATATATATATACACATACACACACGGAGAGAGAGAGAGAGAGAGAGAGAGAGAGAGAGAGATTCATTATACCACTAAACAATGGATTCCTGAATAATATCTGAGAAGAATGCATGATTTGATAATTGATTCAATAAAACATCCCTTGGTAGTGTACTCAAGGTTTTGGACCCTACACTGAATTCATTATAGTATTAGCACCTGAATTCAGCCTGAATTCATTCATATTTTGGGCATAAACACTTTAAGTGGCTCATTCTCATGCACTTTATCCAGAAAGCCGAGGTTGAAGTAAGGGTAGAGCGTCTCATTAAAGGTGTCACGGAACGTATAGAGGTGTGTCATGCTCTCAGCATTATAGAACGACACAAGGCCTCTCTTATAGTCCAGGTACACACCAATGCGCTCCAACTGCTCATGCAAGGACAGGACCGTGGGAGGCCACGTCCCCGCCATGTACTGCACACCGTAGGAGAGCGAGACAGTCCAGAAGCCGTTGGCTGGCAGCGCTTTGATCACACCTTTCCTGGCAACAGATTCTCGTGCCACGCCCACTGTCCACACAGCACTGCTTGACACCTCAATTTCCCAGTAGTGGCATCCGTGGGTGAAGCCTTGACTGCCGAGCAGTGACAGAGCGGCGTCGAAGCGCTGCGGGTTGTCACGTGCAGAGCTGTTGAAGGTCTGGTAGCGCACACAGGTGAGCGACGGGGTCACGCTCAGCCACGGGTTCGCTGTGCTCGAGTTGAATGTGATGGCTGAAGGCACTGCACACAATTTATAAAGCAAAACAACAATCTTTTTAAAAAAGGTTCCATCTTGCACCCTAAAGATTTCTTCAGTTTATTAGCAGGGTTCTATTAGAACCCTATGAAAATCTTCCCTTTGAGAAAACGTTCCAAGTGGAACTGCTTTTGAAAGCTAGAACCATTAACTATCCCAAGAATCTTTAAAGAATTCATTTTCTAAAAGTATGCTCATATTTTAATTATAGAATAATTCATTAAAAGACAAAAGGACATTTACACATAAGCAAACCACTAGGTTGTTTCACTCAGAAATGTTATATTCTGAAAAAATAAATCGATATTACTGTCTGACTTCAATCAGCCAATCAAAATCCTTGATCTTTGCACATTGCCAAAATAGTTAAGCACACAGTAGCTAACTTGCTGGCTAACTCGGCAAGCTGATACAATGGCACAGAACAATGGTATGTGTACACTAGAGGAAAACCTGGATAGAGGCTGCCTTTGAGAGATTTCCAGACGCGGTACTGAAGCGGCCCAGCAAATCGACCCTCACACAGCTGTGGCGGTGTCAGAGACGGTTTCTCAAACTTCAGTGGCTGCCTGAGACAGAGTAGATAATAAAATCATGTAAAAGACAGATAGATATAGATAGAAGAACAGAGACATTAAAAACAGACAGCTATAAAGATACCTAAATGGACAGGTAGAAAACCAGACAGACTGTTCGATAGACACATAGATACAGTGGTTTGCAGTGGGTAAAGAGAGTTCCAGTCAGAGATGCAACCAAGAGGCCAAGGGTAACATGATGCTACCACCACCATGCTTTACTGTGGGGATGGGTTTCTCAGGGTGATAAGCAACGCAGCAATCCACCTGGAGCATTTTGAGCCAAGGCCAAAAAGCTCAGTTTTGGTTTCATCAGACCATAAAACCTTTTGTTTGCCGAGTCTCCAACCTAACACTTGACAAACTCCAAACAGTAATTCATATGGCTCATTACTCAGCTCAGCTTTGTGGAGTGTCCAGGCTATGGTTACCCTGTGAACAGCTTACCCCATCTGAGCTGTGGATCTCTCTAGCTCCTTCAAATCTATCCTTGGCCTGCTGGGTGCTTCTCTAACTAATGCCCTCTTTACCAAGTCACTGACTTTTGTTGGATGGCCTGGGCAGAGTTGTGGCTATGCCATATTCTTTCCATAGTTTAATAATGGATTTAATCATGCCCCATAGGAATTAGGTAGAAATTAGTTGTAAACAAGTCACCCATAAAACATACAACATGAAGAGGAATCAAAATGAAATAGTGCAGAAACACTGTAAGTGTAATATAATTAAAGTAGTACATTAAGTACACTCTTAGGAAAAAAAAGTGTTGGTTAGTTAAAGGTTCTTAGCTTCCTAAAGAGGTTCTACTTCAAACCCTTTCTGATAGGTAAACACATAGGGTTCTACCCAGAACTTTGAAACTGGCATTCCAATTCCTGAAGATCTCTTAAGGGTCCTTGGTTTAACCTCTTTTCCCAAGAGTGTACTTGGAATATGATTTAAAATATAATTTCATTAACATAGAAATAGGATTTAGGAAAATCCACAACAAATTAAACAATACAAATATTAAATCTGTCCCTGGATTTTTCTCTCACCTTTGAAGGAGAGTCTTTATGTTCTGTAAGGAAAAAGGACGTAAAAGCACTGATTAGTTTGGCACAGGTTAAAGTCTTTCCACATGAGATCAGCCCACTCCAACTCTCTACCCCTACTTTGTCCCTCTCTGGAAATCCCCCTGTCGTGCTGCACTCAGCTGCAAAGTTTTATCTCCTCCATCAGGACAGAGAGTGACATCACTTAATTAATTCCTGCGTTTTCCTTACAAAGGGTTTCTTCCCCTTCTGTCCCTCCGGTCTCTGAAGCATGCATTCGGCTCCAAAAGTCTGAGTGCACTATTTTTGTAACATGGATGACTCAGGACAGCAATGTGGCCCAAATGCAGGAGTTCTACTTGGGCGTTTACCAATTTTACAGGCTAAAGCTGGGCTCAAGGGGAGACGTGAACACAATCAAAGAGAGATCTATACTAACAAACCAGGAATTAAAGAAAACTAGGGAAAAACCAAGAGTTTCAGGAAAAACAACATTTTTAAATTACTGCATAAACATGCGACTTGGCAAGAACTATACAAGAAAAAAAAAGTTGGTGGGAAATGAGAAACAGGTGGAAACATGGGCGCATGAGTTAACAACCCAAAGTCCATACTTATTATTCAGTTATTCATCTGGAAGCATTAAGGCCCATTAAAATCCTAGTTCATTATTCGGTTATTTAACTTACAGAATATTATTCAGTAACTGCTATGAATTATTCAGTAACTACAGTGACCAGTAGGTATGTAGTTACAAGCATGAGGGGTTAATAAGGACATGAAACAATGAACAAATAAGGAAAGCTGGTAAACAAAAAAGGCTCAGAACACTATACAGAGTATGGGGAACCATATGGGTCAGATTCAGAGCTAGATAAGACTACTTTTCATTTCATTTTATTTTTGGTGAAATTATACATATTTATTACTCTTAACCAATATTTAAATTTGTGACAAATTAAAGGAAAAACTGGTAGCTCTGTTTTGCTGGCATGATTTTGGGTCTACTTGTACCCTTAGAAGGAGGGTCACTGGCAATCCACACAAAGTTCTCCTGACATATCACCTTTATCCTATGATGAAGCATTTCTATTCTGGTGGGTGTGGTCTCTTCCAGGATGACTCCGCCCCCATCCGCAGGGCATGAGGGCTCACTGAATGGTTTGATGAGGATGAAAATGATGTAAATCATATGATATGGTCTTCACACTCACCAGATCTCAAACCAGCTGAACACTTTTTGAGACTCTGGAGCGACGCGTTAGACAGCACTCTCCATCACCATCATTAAAACACTATCTGAGGGAATATCTTTTGGAAGAACGGTGTTCTTTTCTCCAGTACAGCCCCAAGAACTGGGAGATTCTATGACAAAGGTGACTTGTGGTGGCCCAAGACCTTATTAACACACTTTATGTTGGTTTTTCCTTTAATCTGTCACCTATCCGTAAGTCTAAAGCAGTGTTTTATTAATGACTGACAGTAATATGACCAATTAGTATCATTAAGTGACAGTAATAATTAACCCTGTATGTTAGGGACACTAGGTTTCATGTTTACGTCAAGCACCGAAAAAAAATTGTGGTTCTCATTATTCATCACAGTGGCTAACACCATATAACGACTGTTTGTTGTACTGACCCTCAGCAGTGTGTATGGATCATGCTCTCTCAGTTTTTCCTCGATCTCTGAGAGGGCACGCCGCAGTCGCGATATCTCCACACACAGCAGTGCTTTGTGCTCGTCCAGGCGGATCAGCTCCCGCCGCTCCTCTGTCTTCAGCTTCACCTGTAGCAATTTCTCCTCCTGATACAAGAACTGGTGGAGGTCACTAAACTGAGCCTCGATACGCTGCTTGAGGTCTGCAGTGTGTTCCTGCAACACAGCAGCACAATAAAGCTCAAGGTTATAATTCAGAAGAATGATTAACAATAAAATTCTAATACCAAAGATAAAAAAAAGGACAAATTCAACTCTGTGGCATATAATTTTCAGGTCATTTGGTTTTGTTTTGGTTTTGCTCAGGGTTCTTTCATTCTTGAATCCTTTTTCTCTTACCTTCAGTTTCTTCACCTCATCCTCAGTCTCTCTCTCACACTCCAATGCCGTGTTCAACTCTGCCTGAAGTGCCGTGGCCGAGCCGCTCAGTGACGTCTGATAAAACACAAAAAGACTGATAAAAATCTCTATACAGCCAGAAATTTCACTTGTCACTTTCACTTATGCTTGTCAGCCTAGTGTCTTGTTAGTCTAAGCATAGCCTATATACCCTTCTATTTGTCCAGCATGCTTGCAAAATCTTTCATGTTACCAACATGAGAAACATGACTCAGAAACAAAGGACGCTAAGGCTCAAACTTACAGATATAAAGTGTGACAAGACTTGGCAAAGATATTCAGACACAACATGAGGTAAATAGGAAAACTAATCAAGAACTAACACAAAACAGGTGGACACAATCAGATAACACACCAACGGCAAAACAGGAGCAGGGACAGGACTAGAACAGAAACCAAAACAACACACGGCACTTGTGCCATAAGAACCACAAAGCAAAAGGGGTATCCGTAACAACCTCTGATATGAAATATGTTTTTTTCTTTGAGTTTCTAGTTCCTTAGTGGTTTTTTTTTTGTTTCATTTCTAGTTATAGCTCAAAAATTTCTACACTCTTAGAAGAATGTTTCTTCAAGTGTTCTTTATTAGGTTCTAGTTAAGGGTTCTTAGCTTCCTAAATGGGTTTTAGTTTCGAGCCCTTTCTAACAGGGAAGCACTCCGGTTAGGCTTCAACAAAGAAACTTGTACAAAGGATTCCCTTAGAGGGACAACCAATTTGACCTTGTCTTTAGTTCTGTGTTCTGGTTGCCCAAGTCTGGTTTCAGCTCTAGCCTGCCTGTTTAGGATAAGAGTATGGGGATTCATCTGTCACAACTTGTAAGCATGTGTTCTGACACTGATGACTGAAACAGCCTAAACAAAAAGGCTTTGAGAGTACATCTTATCACCTCTGGCTCTATCTGCAGTTCCAGCACCAGTGCTGCTGACGCCAAAACCCACGACAGGGCGTGATTCATTCATTCATTCATTCATCTTCAGCTGTATATGATCAAGTAGACTTTACCATTTATGGGAGTCTTGTGTATAAAATACAAACGCTACATGTGATGATCAGTTATCCGACTCAGACAATTGAACTTGTGCTACCAAGGATGTCAGTGTGTAACTTGAGTCCCATGTTAACATAAACAAGTGTTATATTTAATGTTCCTAGATCACATGCCTTATCAAGGGTTTCAGGTTAAATGCTCCTTTTAGATTTTCTTCCCAGTGGTTGTGTAGTCCCAGCCTTGCCTTCCAGTGGTCCTGTAAACTCAGCCATACACACATGTGGTCCTGCAGTCACTGCTTCCCAGAAATCCTCTGGACCCAATTTCACCTACAAGTGTCAGAGTTATATCCCAGTGGTACTGCAGTCTCAGCCTTGCAAAGTGGCAGGCCTGCAGTCCCAGCCTTGGCTGCTAGTAATTGTGCAGTGCCAGCCTCACCTTAATATGTTCTGGTGGTCCCTGGCCTACTATTAGCCAGATAATCCTTGCTCGCTAGTCATTCAGTAAACCCAGTTCCACCTGTCAGTGATTCTGCAGCATCTGCTTCGAATCCCAGTAATCCTGAGGTCCCAGGCATGGGAAGATCTTCTGCAACTCTGTTTCTATCAATTATTGTTTATATTGGTCATACCTAAGATAAGTAATATTTTACTATAAATAGAGCATCTGTATTCCTATAAAATTTTAAGACATGGTCTAGGTTAATGGGACAGAATGAAATAGTGACCAAGTGACGTTGGTGGCTCATGCTGGAAAACAGCTGAAAGATAAAATAAAATAGGGAAATTTGACTTCTCTAGGGAGGATTACAATAACCACCCACACACTCTGTAAACTCTATAAACATTCAGATGTAAACTCAGATGTAGACTTGGTTGAGAGTCCTGAATGTGTTCTGTCCACAAGTATCTAAGTACAGTCAGTGGTATTTCTGAACTTTTAAAGGGTTCAAGCAAAAACCCTCATTGGGCCACTGCCAAAAGCTCTCTACTTACCAGCCACACCCCAAAAACAATTTACTATTGCATGATACAATACTCTGACCTAATTTCACTCTGAATCATTCCTTATAGTACATAGTATCTGACTTTGCACACAGTTATTATCAACTAACTATATTTGTTTTTTAGGTAGAACCTCACTAATCTCACTTGTATCAGCTGTGACTTGCTCAGGCATGTCTGCATCCCTTTCTTCACTTTCACATTCTGAACATATGGAACTGCAGTTACACTAGCATTTTGTTTCTTTTGGGATCTTGGGATGGAGGATAGGCATTGTTCCAAGTCAAGACATCGGTGAAAATCAGAAAAGGCCCTGATCACTAGTTATGCTAGTTTTGGCAAACTAGAGTTTTACTCACTGTATCGTGATTTCTTGTGCTGTGCACTGCCACTTGACTTGTGGTAGAGTATCTTATTCTCACATTAACTTACTAATGTGTGTTTTATACTGCTGTGTACCAGCGGGTACGTTACACTAATACACTAGTAACATACTCTGCAAGCTTCTGTTGCCACATTATGGAAACCATGTGTTATGAAGCATATCAGCATGCTACAAGACAAGTTTTATCTTGTATTTCCATGCAAGATCAGCATCATATCACAGTCAACACAGTGTGTTCATGGCTAAAAATACATCAATGGATCAGACTAAATACCAGCATTAGTGCAATGCTGATACTCATTAGCTGTTCAGAACATCATTAATAACATACAGGTTGTAAGGAAATGGCTTATGTCTTGTGGGGAACCAGGCATTTCCTTGTTTAGCCTGCCATCTAGCTTAGTTTCTGAGTAGTCAGGGCCTTAAATCTAAAGCCACAAGTTATCATTCATTCATCTTCAGTAAGCGCTTTATCCTAGCCAGGGTCACGGTGAATTCGGAGCCTATCCCAGGATCATTGTGTGCAAGGCAGGAATATACTCTAGATGGGACCCCAGTCTATCACAGTGCACAATGAACACACAAATGCACACACTCATTCACACCTAGGGGTAATTTAGTGTTGCAATCCAACTACTGCCATGTTTTTGGGGTTTTGGGTAGGAGGAAACCCAGAAAACCTGAAGGAAAACCACGTGGACACAGGGAGAACATGCAAGAACAGTAACTCGAACTGTGGTTGCAATACCAGGGCGATGTGTGGTGCAGACAGAGCAAGCCCCTGTTCCATCTCCTTGTTCTAAAAATCTGTTTAATAAAAAGTCCTTGTAAAGAGAATGTACCAGATATTAAAGTGCAGTTCAAAAACATAATTCAATTCCGGCAAATTATATTTCTCAAATAAGACTCCATCACTCATTACTAATGTAAAGTCTAATGTAGTGTGTCCTAATAAAGTGTGACCAAGAGTAGTAGGGATGATAACACAAAACACACAGCAAAGTGCACTAACTGAGTCAATACCAGTTAATACACTTCTCACAAGTGCCTCACAGCTCTCCCTGTGCCCATGCGGGTTTCCTCTGGGTTCTCCGGTTTCCTCCAACTGACCAAAAACATGCAGTTAGGCAGATCGGCTACACTAAACATATAGAGTTTACACGTGCAAACGTGTATGTGCACTGTGCCTTGAGACGGACTGGCGTCCCATCCTAGCTGAATTATCACCTTGCACCCAGTGCTCCTGGATCCACTGCAGCCCTGACCAGGATGTAGGGCTCACTGAAGATGAATGAATGGACATCAAGTTTTAGTTTTTAAAAGATCACAACAATTGACAGTGTGTTAGTGTTAGTAGGAGTGCACGTGTTACCGTTTAGAAGGAACAAACGCACATCACAATAAGGACACTTCTTGGTGCTTCTGCTCACCCTGTATTTCTGCTCCGCCTCGTCCACACACACCAGCGCGTGAGACCGATGCTCCTGAGATACGGCACAGACGAGACACACGAGCTCGTGCTCCTCCTCGCAGTACAGCTTCAGTTCCTCGCGGTGTCGCGCGCAATGCGGTGCGAAGCTCGGTGTGCTGCTCGTGGCGCTCGCGCTCTCCTCCTCGATCTCCCGGCTGTAGCTCTCCACGATGTTGGCCACGATGCGGTTGGGCCGGTAACTCTGACCGGGGAAAACTTTGCGGCACTGAGGGCACGAGCCGGATGAACCGGTGCCAGGTTGGCCGGGTGCGCGCGCGCCTCCGCCGCCGCTCCAGTAGTTGGTAATGCAGGACTGGCAGAACGTGTGATCGCACGGGAGCGACACGGGCTGCTTGAATAAATCCAGGCAGATTGAGCAGGTCAGATCGCGGCTTAGTCGCTGCGCCATTTTGGGCTTTTCTGTTTTTTCCGGTTTGGCACGCTTGTTAGACATCAGGCCGGTTTTGGGGTTTCTTATTCTCGCGTGCAAATTCTTGGAGATGTTATTTGTCTTCCTCTCACATGCAGAAGGTCTCTGGTCTCCTCTTGTCTTTTTGTTCTGGCTGAGAGAAGCAACCTGGAGTTTGGAGTTTGTTTCTTGTACCCCTCCTCTCTCCCTCTCTCTCTCTCTCCCTCCCTCTCTCTCTTTCTCTCTCACTCTCTCTCTGTTGTCTTTTTGGCAGGCTCGGCACAGTCTTCCTGTTGACTGTCAGAAAGGAAAAGGGGGACTGGAAGAGAGTGGGCGGGTGGGCGTTTCGCGTCTCCTGCTCGTTTCAGGAGCAAATTGGCGTGTGTGTGTGTGTGTGTGCGTGTGTGTGTATGTGTGTGTGTGTTTTACTGTTTTGGACTTTGCTTTCTCAATACTTGACGTCATCCTTACAAGCCAAGATTTAATTATAAGGCACGTTTAAAACCAGCACATGTTAACCAAACTAATTAAGGCTTTTAAAAATCAATAAAATGAACATGAAAATAAAATACATAGATCAAAATTACAATATACTACAGCAAATAACAAGTAACTATAAAAAGGACATAAACTCCAAAACACAAAAGTGCAAAGAAATACACACTGAAAATGTGTGTATTTCACACATACACACATTTTCAGTAAAGCTACTGAAAAACACACTGTTAGAAAAAAAAAGGGTTGTTTTGGACAGTTAAGGGTTGTTTGGTTTCTAAACAGCTTCTGTTTGAAATTTTGTTGTGAGAACTTTTAAGGGTTCTCCAAGAGCACAGATCCCCATCCCTAGTCCAACACAGGACAGGGGAGTAAGAGAACCTGTGTCAGAGAGCAACAAATCCAAGAACCATTACTAGTGCTTGATAAGAGAGAATCTAAGAGTGCATGATACATATTAAAGACCTGGGGAGTATACACAGGTTTATAATTGACTGAATACAGATGGATGGATTCCGGAGTCCAAAGTGCTGTACAGAGCTCCTGCTGTTATTCTACATAATATCTCTTAAAACCCTCTGGAGTGACGCTGCATGTGTCAGCACTCCAGTCCAGTAAGTCAAGCCACATGTGTCCTACTTTCACCCACTCCATCTTTCTAACCCTCTACTACAGCGGAGAAAGTGATTAGTACTCTGCCTAATGCAAAACACATTTCCCATCATGCTCTGTAATAAGTGAGATTATTTGTTGTCTCCTATGCAGCCTTCACACACTTATCGGCTCGTCTAATTTGCCATGTGTGAAGTCGTCATTGCAAAGGCCTTGACTTCAAGTGCATTGCTAATGTCAGCTATAGTTATCTTGCATTTTGTTTCTTAACATTTTCCCATATTGTAAAAATTTACATAATGCCTAATCGTGTATGGCCTAATCAGCACACACACACACAGCATCATACACTGTAAAAAATTGTAAATAAGTAATATTTACTTCAGCCTGCAGTGTAGCATTATATAAACCTCACACCTAAGTCATGGAACACTGATGTGTATAAAACAGCCACCATGAAGCCAAACAAAAAGTGCAGCTCTCTCCTGTTGTTCTGGCTCCCATGTCCAGAACTCAAAATATGTAGTGAATAAGAGTAAGTAAGAGTGATTTAGATTTAATGTGAATGAATGAAGTTGTAATTAAAACCAAAGCTCCTCATCCTTAATAAACAGATTAAAATGTGCTGTTATTTAACCAATAAAATGTATAATTGTAAATGTTATGTGTATAATATGGTGAAGCTTTCTATAAGGAGAGATTTATGAAATATTTATGAAAGGAGCCTTCAGCATCAGTACTGGTTAGCAAGTTTTCAACCATGGGAAAGTCTTCAGGACACAGGACTTCCAGGTTCTCGGTTAGTTGGAAACACTGACAGCTTTACACCACCCTTTGATTACTTTCCTATAACAGCACATCCGGAAGTGTTTTATTTCTTACACAGTTTCACAGCAGTGTACAGCAAGGTCCTTTGCTACAGTATAATCTGTAGTAATATATATATATATATATATATATGTATTTTTTTTTTTTTACTGGTTTGAGCACAGTATTTATAAGTTGTAATATGAATACATTATTCGGATTGAACAATTATTATGTCCTAAACGAATATAGACATGAACAATACGTGGAGTATTTGGTTGGTTATTTATTTATTTATTTATTTTAGAAAGCTTGCCAGCTTCAGGGACTGGGATCCTGCAGTACAAAAAAAGGGTACATGTGTACATGAGGTTTGGTTGCCAGGTTTCAGCCCCAACTACAACTCAATGCACAAAATGACTTGAATCTAGTCCAAAATGTTCAGGCATAGGAAAAGGAAGACTTTTTTTATTTTAGACTCATTTTAGACTCACCTGTCTTTTTTTTTTTATTTCTGGAGAAACAATTACTGTACAGTGGTGCGCATTTTTGATTTGTAACATATGGCCATTGCATGGAGAACCTGGCAGAACTTAAAAAAGAGCAAGCTCATTACCATGATACTAATGGGAGGCTAAACACTGCCTTACTGAGCTCCAAAATAAAATCATATTTCTACAATAATTCTGTACAAACATAAGAAATATGCTTGTTTGAGCCAGTGCTCTGTATATAGCTCACTCAGACTGCACGCTGTGCACACAGCAACACCTCTCTGCTGGGTTTGCCAACAAAAAAATTATTTAATTCACTTTAAAATTGTTGTAAAACTTGTAAGTTCATTGCACATGTTTTTCCGTTGTTCTTAAACGATTGTTATCAAAAGAAAATGTTCCCTGAATATTATACAGGCATTATAATGAAATGCTGCTTAAAGGAGTCCATTTTGACTCACAGAAGCACTACGTCCCAACTGATAGCGTGTCCGGAGAACGTTTCTGATCTTTCTGGAATGTAACAAACCCAAAAACTAAAGTAAATCTGAGAAAATATTATTAGATAGCTATTGTTGTTGGCTAACATTAGATAGTAGATAGAAAATTTGCCAGAAGGTTCCACAGGGTGTCTGGTTCAGGAGTTGAATAAAGTTACACTATCTGGCCAAATGTATGTGGTAACCTGATCATCACGCCCATATGTGCTTGTTGAACATCCCATTCCACACCCATGGGCATTAATATGGAGTTGCCCCATCTCTTGCTGTTATAATAACCTCTGCTCTTCTGGGAAGGCTTTCAGCTAGACTTTGGAACGTGCCTGTGGGGATTTGTGCTCATTTAGCCACAAGAGCATTTATGTGGTTGGGCAAGAAGGCCTGGCTCACAATCAGCGTCCCAAATCATCCCAAAAGGTGTTCAGCGGGGTTGAGGTCAGGGCTCTCTGCAGGCCACTTGAGTTCTTCCACTCCAACTTGACAAACCATATGTGGGTGTGATGTTCAGGTGTCCACATACTTTTGGCAATATAGTGTATGTTCTGCAAATTGCTATTTGTGAGTGAACTTCCAGTATAGACCACGGCCACTTACAGTTTAAAGCTGAATGTGAAAACGGATACAAATATTTGGAGTACTAAACGGATATAGATACTGTCATTGTTTTAGATCCCTTTGTTTTACAAGAAGTTGTATATAGAAGAATAAAGACTGAATCACCATCAACAATCTCTGCCATGTTGAAAGAGTAAAGGAACAAGCTGTAAACTCAGACATCAAATTTTTCCCCCCAAAGCTCCCATTTGTAATTACAACTTGGGGATTTTCTTGTGTGATGTTTATACCTGGAACACATATGCACCGTAATTCTGATAGCAAGTGAAATCAGCATTAGCATTTCGCATTTAGCTTTTGAGAGTTTTTACAGTGTAGTCTAGGTGTGTGTTACCCATAATGCAATGCATGCATATGTTGGAGAAATAGCAACGAAATGATTATGTAGTTAAAACTCTTTTTGCAGACACTACCTTTTTGGACACTGCTGTGACTAACTCTGTAATGACTGATGGTGAGGAATCATTTGAAACCACAACAAAACTAGACAAGACGTTTACGAATCATGTTGTGGTCAAACCCAGTCACAGAGCTATTATTTCTCTTCTGGACCGCACATAAAGTTTTTTTCTAACCAAAGAGCGGCACTCAGACCTTTTTAATTTGCAGATATTTTACTGACTGTAGGAAAATACCAGCAACATCTGAATCACAATATTACAAGGTGTATGAGGAATTTCTCTTGGTGCAGTGTCTCAACATAAAAGTAAGGAAAATAACATCATGACCAGTGCTGTTATAGAAATTAATCAACAGTGGGGTGGTGAGATGTGGCCTGACATGAAGCAGAGTCACTATGTCCCCCCAAATTATTACTATAACAGCACATCACAAATTAGATACCACAGCAATTTACCAGCAATTACATTTTTACATCAAGTACAAAATGATAAATTATGCTTTTTATTTATAAATCAGTTTATAGTTACACTTAATGTATTGGAACATCCACAAAAATCGCAGTTTAATTTACCAAGAAACTGCACAGTGCACGGTCCTCTGTCTTCTGTCCCTTCCTGTGGTGGAAAAATTACAAAGTTTGATGGTTACAAAGCACCAACACTGGAGACTCCTTCCATAAATTTTAAATAAATGTCTTCTGTGACAGGAGCACCTGTACACCTGCACATTCAGGCAATTATCCAATCAGCCAATCATGTGGCAGCAGCACACTAAATCATGCAATACAGGTCACGAGCTTCAGTTAATATTCATCAAACATGAGAATGGTGGGGAAAATGTGATCTCTAGATGGACTGCTTTAAGTATTTCAGAAACTGATCTCCTGGGATTTTCTCAAATCAGTCTGAAGAGTTTGTTGCCGAATGGTGCGAAAAACAAAAAACATCCAGTGAGCAGCAGTTCTACAGGTTGGCAATGAAAGAAGTCAGAGCAGAATGGCCAGACTGGTTCCAACTGACAGAAAATCTACAGTAACTCAAATAACTACTCTTTACAACCATGGTGTAAAGAAAAGCATCTCAGAATACATTGAAACTTGAGGCAACATAAGACTACATCAGGTTCCACTCTTGTCCTGTATTAGAACAAGCTCTTTAATAGAAACCTGTGGTTTGCCTTGGACACGGAACTACTGTCAGATCTGTTGTTATAGAAGATTAATCAACACCTTCTGACAAATCAGAATTGAGAATTAAAATGTGCTGTATTATTAAAAAAAAATGGACTGGTATCACTCTTTAGACTTAGGTAGGAGGCATGGCCCAAAGTTAGGAGATGAAATTTTCTGTTAGAAGTGGTTAGGATGATAATATTCTTAGTTCATTTTATATATAATTTCTTTAATACAATTCATTCGGCTGGTTTAAGAACCTCTTTATGTACAAACAGCATTACTGATTCCACTAGTGTCATTTTGAGGGGAGAGGGTGATGATTTAGGCATGCAGTTTACATAGTGCTAAGCTGCCTTAGCACTTGTTAGCTACATTTGCGTCATAGCTATTGCACAAAACTAAAGACACAAAAAATGACTAGATTTGGAGTGGCATGATATCTCTAGTTTTATGGATAAAAATGAATCTGGAAGAACTGAGAAGCAGAAAGCCTTAAATACAAAGTGGTCTGGTGCAGGTAATGTATCGCCAATATATACAGAAAATAAAAATCCTAAGAATGAACTTAGTTAATATAAATAAATTATGAAAACAATTCATTAATTCATCCTCTTCCTGTATGTAACACAAAAATAGTGACAGTATTTTAATGACAGTATTGTGTGTGTTGAATATTGAGATATAGTTATATAACTCATTATCAGCACACGCCTTCTTGGGAAAGCCATATGAGCTCAGCTTCCTTTCAGCTTTGTCTCACTATAGTTGTCATTTCCTGCCTTTCTCTTCTTAAAAATTAATAATAAAAGGCTCACAGATTTCCAGATGGAACTTATAGAAACTTTATAGGAACTTAAATACCTAAATCTCAGGCATGATTAAATTTATAGCTGTGTTTGATAGCAAAAGTTTTATTTCATTTTTATTTTCGTAGATTAACACCATAGAAACTGGTCCCACCCTTGAGGAGCTTTCCAAAACATGATTAAGTAGGTAAGAGAGTATATTTAGACTGCAATACATCCAACATGGAGTGGAAATTATTTTATTTAAAATGCTCCCCTAGTTCTTCATATGAGCTTGAGCCTTAAATGAATGCTTATATAAATGCTTCTTCAGTTCATGGGTCCAATAATCTACATCTTACCTGACATCTATGGTCAGTGTGGTCATAAGTGATGTTGATTATAGTTTCCTTTGGAGAAAAATGGAACAAATTAGTAACCATGTGCATAAGTAAGGTGATGATGCGGAGGGCAGTAACCATGTGGGTTCTCTGTAGTTATTTGTTTTTGTGTTCGCATTATATTAATAATGGTTTGGTCTGTATGTGGTAAATAATTTGATGCTGTGATTTTGGGTGAAATGTCATTGAAAATGTCCCATTTTATATTCCACTCTATATCTCTACTCCATCATGTACTTGCAAGTTGCGTTGTCTTTGGTTTGGGGTGTGAAAACTGACACTGTAACATGTCTTCTTAAATGCAGTGGATATTTGGACCATACTTACTTACTTTATTAGGAATGTTTCTGCCTGAACTAAACTATTGAATAAAGTTTAATTTATAATGAAAGTGTAGTAAGATACTTGAAAACACAGGACACCAGAATTTCTTGACCCTAGGGATACATGAGTATGTTTCAGCCCATCCAGCCACGAATTAGAAAGTGGACTTTCCCACAGCTGGAGAGAGTTGTGGAGCAGAGCAGACAAAATCCCGCTGAGGTCATCATTAAACTCTGAGCATGGATTAGGTTACATCCTCTTACATCAGAGTTGGATGAAATGGCTAAACGACCACTCTGATGACACACCTCCAAGGGGAGTGGGGTGAAATGTGATGAACTCACGTTCATTGCTCATGTGCTCACAACCCCATGAGGAGTATCTGCATGTTATTTCATGGGTGTTGGACTACTTTAATTTTAGGCTTTAAACAAACCACAGCCACACAAACCTTTTGTAAACTGTACAAGACCAAGATACTTTTTCTTTAACTTCAGCATTAGGGAAAGTTTGGCTTTGGAGTACACACCTAAAAACCACAGTGGGAAGAATCAACATCTTTCAAATTTTTTGTAGCCAAGGACCCATTTTAACTGTAAAATAAATCCCACTCATCCACTCAGCACATATTTATTTCATTAACATTATTCAAATGTGTGCAAGAATATTTTGCCTATTTGTTATAGCCATAGAGAAAGTCACTGAGAGAATGCATTAGGTCCATGAAGACGTTATTTATAGGCCGGCTTGCTTTTGAGTTATTGAGATTTGAATTAAATCAGTCAAACTCGAATTCATTAATAAATACAATACATATAATGGGTTGTAATTTCCGTTGCTGCAACTAAATTTAAAAAAAAAAAAATCACAGACCCCCTGGCAATGCTTTACAGATAATGCAAATAATGATAATCAAATAATGCAAATATGAACCCAATCAAAAAGTGCAGCTGACTCCCTTTGTTCCAGCTACCATGTACCAAACTCAAAATCAAGTCAAGTATATTAAGTCAGAAAGAATGATTTAGGTTTAATATAAATAAAGTTGTAATTAAAGCTAAAGACCTACAACCTTAAGCTTCAACATTTTTGCCTATTTAAAATCTTAGACTAAGGTGGAAAGGCGCTGCAGCATCTGGGGTTCAATAAAGGATCCATTAATTAAAAAAAAAAAAAAAACTGGTGTCATTTCAAATTTTATTTATGTAAATACTACACCATAGGTGTCCAAATTTAATTGCACAGGGTTAGTGTGGCTTCAGGTTTTTCTAACAACCCATCAGAAGCACATCTCATACAACATATTATACTGAGACCGGTTCATTATTGGAAAACAGCGACATCGTGTGGCCAGTATGTGGTATTGCGTAGCGTCAATACCCGGATGAGACAGCGGTCTCTGATCTGTAAACTTTACAACAAAACTATTTATACATAAACACTAAGCCGCATCTCAAAAACATAATTTATACAATTATTACAAATCACTTGTGAGTTATATATTGTTAAAGATAAAATACACCATCACAAACGCTGCACGAAATTTGGAGGGAAACGAGTCGATGACGTCATCTGCAATGCCTTATGGGAAGTGTAGTTCCTTCCCTCACGCGCCGTTTAGCCAGAGACCATTTTATAGCCTCTGTAAGTCTTTCTCAGTTGCTGCAAATTAGTGGGTCAGTTGTTGAATAGGTCCACATTTGTTCTGTTCAAAATTTTAACACGTCTGTATAATCATTTCCCGAAATATCAGGTTTGTATTTACTTCCGGAAGTAGAGCTGCTGAGATCATTTCATTTTTTCAGATTTGTGAAACATGACAGCTTTAATTACTTAATTAAATGTTATCATCATTATTATTATTACTAATATTATTATTATTATTATTATTATTATTATTATTTAATACAGCTGGAAAAAGTGCACGGTCATGTCGTGTTATGTGAAGGAGGAGGAGTCAAGGCGAAGCGGAAGTGACGTCGTGACGGCGTCAGGCGTTTCTATCAAAAGCAGAAGGAAAGCGCGCGCACAGACACTTCAGAGTGGTCGTGGTTGCAAAGTTGTCACACGCGTTCTTTTGTTTTCATTTTTAAACAAAGCTTAATCAGAGAAAAGGCGCGTTTCCTGATCTGATATCAAGAGCCAGAGCATCCCGGAGACGTGCTAACTTAGTTAGTTGTGTATTTAAATATTACTTTGTGTTGTAACATTTAAAAAAAAGAAACCCTGCAGAAATGTTTGAGGCCCGACTGGTTCAAGGCTCCATCCTGAAGAAGGTGCTGGAAGCTCTGAAGGATCTGATCACCGAGGCGTGCTGGGATGTGAGCTCGTCGGGAATCTCTCTGCAGAGCATGGACTCGTCTCATGTGTCCCTGGTGCAGCTCACACTGCGCAGCGACGGCTTCGACTCGTACCGCTGCGACAGGAACCTCGCCATGGGGGTCAACCTCAGCAGGTCAGCCTTCACACTGCGGACCAGCGTGAACACACACACACACACGTATAGTGATGCTACTGTCTAAATTATATAACGTTTACCATTCTACTGCGAAGTTGTAAAACGCTTTGTACCTTTTTTTTTTTTTAACATGGCCGACATGTTCTTACATGCCCGTGCTCTGCGCGTGACGCGTTTTCAGTC
This sequence comes from Pangasianodon gigas, assembly GCA_022758105.1. Classification (NCBI taxonomy): domain Eukaryota; kingdom Metazoa; phylum Chordata; class Actinopteri; order Siluriformes; family Pangasiidae; genus Pangasianodon; species Pangasianodon gigas. The sequence goes on along the minus strand of CM040470.1, from coordinate 18,913,562 downwards.
ATTATATAACTGCCTTAAGTCACTCTTTATAAATGTACATCTCTCTGTATTACACACTGATCTTCATTTTGTTCGTTTTAATGCTACAACTGCATTATCTCACTTTTTTTTTTCTTTTTTTCGGTCGTCTAAAAGGACAGTGAGTGAAGTTGGGGAAACCCGCGCTTCTTTTTGTGCGCTGCGTGTGACGTCATTTTCGCGCGCAGACCCGCTGTTGGCGGGAAAGTTAACTCGCGCGCTGCAAAATGTCTTAGCTAGGCAGCTAACCTTTTACAAACAGAAAGCATAGTTTTTATTTAATAGTTAACTGCTGAATAATTGCCACCTTCAGCTTTGATTCTAACCGCTGAGATGTTCACTGACCTTTTTTTTAGGATTAAGATATAAAGATATTTATTTTTTCCCTCGCAAAGAATTCTAACCTGATGCCAAATTAAGAGAATCTGTCAAAATGATTGTTTATTATTGTAATTTTTTTGGGTCCTTAGAAGGGGAAATGAGCCAAAATATCAAAGATGGGCCATGGACAGAAGTAAAAGGCATAAATGCCACAAACACAATATGGGGGAAAAAAGAATGAAACAATATTCACAGCTTTATAGAGGTTTCTGTGCAGTTTAAGTTTTAGTATTCTCTTTTAATCTAAGATAAAGGCAGGAAGATAAAATAAGTCTTTGCTCACTGATGGTACTCTAGTTGGCTAATTCTTTTAGCATGGCCGCTATGGGTTAAATGAATCCTGTTTAAACAGCCATATTTCTGGTGAACTATTTTGGTAACAATTTCAGAAGCAACTTGAAGTTATTTGTAAATATCAGGAAGACTTGAACAATTACCATAAATGTCCAAATAGCACCAATATACTCTATTCAACTTGAACATAGTACATGGTGTTGCTCAACAGATAACTTTCTTCTGTTGCGTTATTTGTGGTTAATGGTGCATTTTATACATTTGTTTTTTCTCTACCAGTATGTCCAAGATCCTGAAGTGTGCTGGGAACGAGGACATCATTACACTGAGAGCAGAGGACAACGCAGACTCTCTGGCTCTGGTTTTCGAGACTCTCAGTGAGTTAATGTTTAGTGAATTTACTACTCCAGTTTTGACCTTCTCATGTAGAGATATACAATTAAAAATCTTGATATTGGAATATATTCATAGGTATACTTTATGTTCATTTCTGTGCCTTGTAAAATGTGCATGTATTACAGTATATTTTGTGCATGCTGATAAATACCAGAATGATCACTTGGACAGAGAAGTATTTAAAATAATTTATCTTGTGAATACTTTCAGATCAGGAGAAAGTCTCTGATTATGAGATGAAGTTGATGGACTTGGATGTGGAGCAGCTTGGAATTCCAGTAAGTGTAATATATCAGACACTGAAAGACTCCCAGATCACACACGTCATAAATGTGAACAAGAGAGAGACTGAACTGAATCAGGAGCATGCTCTTGTGTGGCGTGGATTACTCACAGTTGAAAGGGCATTAACAACACTATTGGGGTGCTTTGGGAAAGAGTGGAACATTATAATAATGTATAAGTGGAACACTGATCACATCTTAGTGCCTTGTGTTTGATGAAGCAATACTGCATAAGATGGTTGCTGGAGACAATCAAGCAGTTTCTTCTCGGTCACGTGGTCAGTAAGTGAATGTTGATATTTTTGTGTTTGTAGGAGCAGGAATACAGCTGTGTAGTGAAGATGCCCTCTGGTGAATTTGCCCGGATTTGCCGGGATCTGTCCCAGATCGGAGACGCTGTTATGATCTCCTGCGCTAAAGACGGAGTGAAGTTCTCTGCCAGCGGTGAACTGGGAACCGGAAACATCAAACTGTCTCAAACCAGCAACGTGGACAAAGAGGATGAGGCTGTAAGAATCGTTTGTATATGTATATATACATGTGTGTATATGGTGAATCTTTATTTTATATATAAGTCCAAGGGAGGGTTTTCTAAAATGCTTATATTTCTAGTACTGTTACGCTTGTGACGTCTGTTTTCCCCCCTGTCTGATTAGGTGACGATTGAGATGAATGAACCTGTCCAGCTCATTTTTGCTCTGAACTACTTGAACTTTTTCACCAAGGCCACTCCTCTATCCAAGACAGTCACTCTCAGCATGTCTGCAGATATTCCACTTGGTAAAGACGTGCAATCACTTGTAAAAGTTTTACATTTTCACATGCACAAACCCTGACCTAATCAGGTGAATTGCTGGGTTAAATCTCAGTCTCTATCTATAAACGCAACTATAAATATGGATAGCACTTCTATCTGCTTTATAGCATATGTAATGTGTAATTTATAATTCCTGATGACATCTTCACTCGTCTCAATTCACTATTGTTTTTTTTTTGTTTGTTTTTCCCTGCTTTCAGTGGTGGAGTACAAGATTGCAGATATGGGTCACATCAAGTACTACCTGGCTCCTAAAATTGACGAGGAGTCATCCTGAATTCTCGCATCATCCTCTTCAGCCCCAACTCTGCCTGCATAACTGGTACATACTGGCAGTTCCTTGGCTCACAAATCAGGGAACAGACACAACAGACTGTCCAAACAGTGAAGGTCACATCAATGTGTTATACTTTCAGTCTTCATTTTTTTTATTTTTATTTTTTTTCCTCCCTTTTTCTTTCTGAGTCCCACTCTGATTTGCCTCTTTAAGCACTAGGAGTTTGTCCATCCTCATTCCAATACTTTGTAGATAAGAAATATCTGTAAATATGCCAATTTGGTCCTTTCATTCTGTTACCCAATAATAAACGTTTTGTAATGTGAGAAGACGTGTGTGTGACCTTTTTTTCCATCATCGTCCTTTTTATTAATTAAAATGACAGTAAATTGTCAACAATATCAAATTTTCATAGTTAACCTTGATAGAGGAAATTTAAAAAACACATTTTGGATAGTGGACCCATTAAATGTTTTTCTTTCTTTTAGTTTGCAAATAAAATGCAAATTATACTTAAGTGATGGTGGGGTGGAGTTTTGTACATACAGATATGTCACAGGGTTAGCTGCAGCACCTGTTAGTGCTTACTATTAGACAGTAACAGTGTAGAGGGTATGGGCACTGGAAAATATCATTCCACTGTAATTTAGATATGCCCAGTTTTGGTGTAATCTAAAATCTTGTATATAAAAGCTCACTTGAAGTTGAAGCCTGCCTATAATATTTACGTTTGTTATAAATCTAAGGAAGATTAGATTTCTACAGCTTGTTTCCTTCCTCCTTTGCCATAGTTTGCATTGTTTAGTTGGAACAATACTGCGGTGTTTTCTCAGTACCACTCATTCTCTTGCCTTACAGTGTCTGCTGCTACCCTAGAAGAATTTTGGGGTATTTTTGGGGTGTAGGGTAGTTCATGGGTCTAAAGAGATGGAAATGCACAGAACGGATCTAGAGTAGACCCCTTGTTAGGGGGAAATGGGTGCCAAAACCTCTCTCGCTGCGAGCAGGGTTCGAACCTGCGCGGGGAGACCCCATTGGATTTCAAGTCCAACGCCTTAACCACTCGGCCATCACAGCTGGTCAGAGGGTTGCAACTATTTGAAGAGTGTGTTTGATCCAACTACAGTATAACACTAATGTGTCAGCTAATCTTTAAATCAGGTTTCATACATTTAATCATTTAAATCATGTAAATCTAAGGCCAACTGGATTTCTACAGCCTGTTTCCTTCCTTCTCCTCAGTATTTACCTTGTTTATTTGGAAAAGTACTGCCGTATTTTCTCAGTACCACTCAGTCTCTTTCCTTACAGTGTCTGCTACTAAGAATTTCAGGCCTAACCGTAGGGTCGTTCACAGGTTTGTGCTGGACCTCAACCAGTTTTACTGGCGAGATCCAGCTCTTTAGAAATGGACATGTGAATAATGGTTCCAGAGTAGACTCCTTATTGGGGGAAATGGAGTACAAGTGTTACTCATTGGCTACGTTTACATGCACATCAAATTCCATTTAAGGTCTCTATTCGGGTTGCAGCCATATTCTGTATACAGTGTTTATATGCGTACAGGCATCAGAATATTCCCGTTTACGTGGTTGCTGTAAATATGCCTAAATACTTAGCCTACAGCTAAGCATCTGTTAGCACCCACAGTTTCTTGCGGACTGAGCATGCGCATATATCTTCTTTCAGTGGATTTTCTGAATAAGGTGTTTACATGCAACAAATATCCGATTAAAGAGGCATATTCCAGGGGTGGGAATCGGAATTTAGGGTATCAGAATATTTTCTTAAGCTGAATTGGGCAATCAGATTGTGTGGTTTACGTGCATGACTCAATACTAATTAGAATATTGCCAAATTCTGATTCATATTGAAATGTTGATGGGCATGTAGCCATTGATTGTTACAAGGCTGTAACTCAGTTGTTTTTTTTTTGCTATGGGTGCAAGTTCTTATCTGTACAGTGTTAAAATTGCTTCTCTCGCTGCGAGCAGGGTTCGAACCTGCGCGGGGAAACCCCATTGGATTTCAAGTCCAACGCCTTAACCACTCGGCCATCACAGCTGCCCTCGGCCTGCTTCCATTGGAAGTGTGTTAGTTGGAAAAGTACCACGGTATTGGTTCAGTACCATTCAGTCTCTTACCTTACAATGTCCGCTGCTACACTAGAAGAATTTTAGTTCTAAATGTAGGGTAGTTCATGGCTTTGTGCTGGACCTTAACCAGTTTTACTGGTGAGATCCAGCTCTTTAGAGATGGAAATGTTCACAGTAAGGATCTAGAGTAGACCCCTTGTTGGGGGAAATGGGTGCCAAAAGCACACTCGCTGCGAGCAGGGTTCGAACCTGCGCGGGGAAACCCCATTGGATTTCAAGTCCAACGCCTTAACCACTCGGCCATCACAGCTGGCTAAAGGGCTGCTACCAGTTCAGATGTGTGTTTGATCCGGATAACGCTGACAACAGCTACTCTTTAAATCAGGTTTCATACATTTAATCATCTAAATCTAAAGCAGATGGGCTTTCTATAGCCTGTTTCCTTCCTTCTCAGTATTTGGATCATTTATTTGGGAAAGTACTGCAGTATTTTCTCAGTACCACTCAGTCTCTTTCCGTACAGTATCTGTTGCTAAGAAGTTCAGGCCTGAATGTAGGGTAGTTCACGGGTTTGTCTAGGACCTCAATCAATCTTACTCAAATGGACATGAGCAGAATGGTTCTAGAGTAGACCCTTGTTGGGGGAAATGGAGTACAAGTTGTTAATTGATGGAGGCTGTAAACCAGTTCTTCTGGTTAAGGGTGCAATTGCTTATTTATGTGTTTTAAAACCTCGCTGTGAGCAGGGTTCGAACCTGCGCGGGGAAACCCCATTGGATTTCAAGTCCAACGCCTTAACCACTCGGCCATCACAGCTGCTGAGATGTTTCCTTCCATATGATTTTATTGGCAATTTTCAGCTCCTTAGACACAGAAAAGAACAGTTCCAGAGTAGACCCCTTGTTGGTGGAACTGGACTACAGGTGTTACTCCTTGACCATTATGGGACATCAATATAGTGTTAAAATTGCTCTCCTCGCTGCGAGCAGGGTTCGAACCTGCGCGGGGAAACCCCATTGGATTTCGAGTCCAACGCCTTAACCACTCGGCCATCACAGCTGGACATTAGAATGCAAGTACCATCAACTAATCTTTAAATTGCTTTTTTTAAAAAATACATTTCATTGTCTAAGGTGACCTGGAACAATATCCACAACCCTTGTTGCTTTCCTCATTGTTGTCTCCTGCTGCATTTCAGGCCTAAATTTAGGGCAGCTCAGAGGTTTCACATGGATCCTCTTACTGTTTCTATGGCTTGGAAACACTAGACGTGGGACAGGATGGTCCCACTGAGGAGGCTATCGATCTGTCTGTCATTTAAAACTGATTGATTGAGAAATTGTTGCAGAGAAATGCTCCTGACAGCTAATGGCTGTCAGTGGTTAAGGTTGGAGTTCTGGCTGTAGTAATCACAGGTTTATACTAATGAGCTCCTTCTAATAAGTTGAAGTTTCTATAGTAACGACTAATTCACAGGTACCTGTATGGCAGACACTTGACATAAATATGGAGTAAAAATGTTGGTAATAAATGATATGGTAATGTGTTCTGTGCAGAGACATTTATTTATCATTTATGGAAGGAGTCTCCAGTGTCAGCATTTGTAACCATCAGATATGATGGGGATCCTTGAAGTTTTAAGAAAGAAAAGTGTCTTCATATGTAAACTCTTATTGGTGGGCAGTGATCAGGTGTTCATGTGGAAGTCGCTTGAATCATTAAAAATGAAAAATGAAAAATGAAGGAGTCGGTGAAAAAAATGTTATTTGACACAATTGTACATCTTTACCATCGTGTGGTAAAAAATATTAATTTCATCACCCCTCTTTCTGTCACACTCATTAGAGAATCTCCCTCCCTCTCTCTCTCTCTCTCTCTCTCTCTCTCTCACACACACATACACACACACTCTGTCCCTTTCTCTTGCTCAGATTTGTCCCTCCCCAAAAGCATTGAGCTACAGGAAGGTAATGTGACCGCTGGTGAGCAACTGAAATGGAGAAAATGGAAAAAGGAAGGAAAGAAAATAGACAGCTGCAAAACATGCAGGTGAGCTATATAAATATTTTTTTTCATATACACAACAGCATTCATTAGCTCTGCCATTAAAACAGCATTCATTAGCTTTGCCTGTACCTGTCATGACATGAATTAAAAGATAAGCAAACTTTCTTTATCATTTCTGATCAGTACATAATCAGTGCATTTGATGCATTAATAAACTCAATGCACTTAGAGTGCATGGAGCATACTAAGCAATGTTATGCACGTAAACTCTTTTGCATAATTGTTGATATTTGCCTGTTTTTTCTCGGTGTTGTTTGTTCATGGTCATGACTTTAACCTGTCCGTTTCCAAACTTTAGGCAAATATGCAAATGTTCTACATCAGTGATAATGAAATGTATAAAGTATGTGTTGTTTGTGATTGTTTGATGTATTGTGTGTTATTTTTGATCAGTAACATATAGTATTATTAGTATTATTTGTTTTTTGTATTATTTATTTATACAGATAATACTGATATTAATTGCACAGACATATAGACAGTCCAAAATGATAAAAACGACAACACCAATTACAACAACAATGATAATAATCATTGTATGACACACTGTGCATAGCAACAGATGGGCTACAGTCGATAATTGTGTATCTACAACATGGCCTGTACAGCATGTGGACCTGATTACACTGCTAATTAGTGTGTTTGTTTGGAGTATCTTGTGCTGATGGTAAAGTCACTCTGACCTCTCTGTCACTCTTTTTTTTTTTTTTTTAAAGATTTTGCTCTGGGAAAAGAGCCAGAAAGACAGACACTAAGATGGAGACGAAGATAGAAAGATAGATGATGATATAAAGAGAGCAAAGAGTCAAGGGCACACAGCGCACACTTCCTCTGTCCTCTGAGCGAAATCTCAAATTAAGATGAAAATGAGAACCTATGTAGTGTGTGTGTGTATGTGTGTGTGTCTGTCCAAAATTTTAAATAAGCTAATCCCTATAATTAGCCATGAAATTGTAAAAAGCTTTCTTTCTTTCTTTCTTTCTTTCTTACTCCCTTCTATTTTTTCTGAGCTTTTCTCTGTTGTTTGGATTTCTTTCTTTCTTTCTTTCATCCCTATCTTCTCATGCAGTTATATAGTCACTGATAAACATGAACAGCTCCCTTGATAATTCAGAAGGATACACACACACACACACACACACACAGAGTCTTTTTGTGGACCTGTCAGTTTTGTCTTTCTTGTTATCTTTTATTCTGTTTCTATGTTCATTAGTCTCACTCATTGTCTCTCATGTTTTGCCACAATCACTCCCTCACTCATTTAGTGTCTTTCACTCTCTCACCTTTTGCCTGTCTGTCTCTCGACAATGGTCTCTCTTTCCTCCTACATCTCTCTCTGTCTGTCTGTCTGTCTCTGTCTTCTGTATCTTTCCTTTTCTCCAGATTGAAGGTCAGAAGCACGTGGGCGGAGTTTTGCTCTCTGATGCTGATGATCGGGAGATAGGAGGTGGGGACAAGCTCACCAAACTCCGCCCTTCATGTCATTCCTTTATGAAGTGCTGCCTGGTAAAGTGGATCATCAACAGCACAGCAGCACAGATCACAGGTATGCACACAAACACACACACACACAGATAGAATGGAATATAATCAATTTGTGGTAATGGACGCAGACTGCAATGGCATTTATCCCATCACTAACTGAAGGTAATTGCTTTAGTTAGAAGCTTAAGTGAATCGCTTTATAAGAATAAATCATGTGTAGATGATGTGTATCAGCACTCAAACACTGAAAGATGTTTGATGATCAGCACTGATGATCAGTTGCAAAACAGTCAAGAAATATTATCGCCTCTGATGATGACACATTCCTCTCTTATCTACACAGTGTTCCAGGAGAGAGATTTCCAGTTTTAAATTAACTGCATACATTTGAGCTAGAAACATCTGATGTGAGAGAATTGAGCCTCGAGCGTGGAGGATTTTAGCACACATAGTTCTTTACATATTTTCTAATTGTATTTAGTTTGTTCTTGGTTTAGGGTTACTTCTAGTTTGTTATTATTATTATGAAACATCAGGTAGCCCTTGTACATATTGTAGTTCTTAGCCTTAGATTATTAATAGTTTTATCTAGCAGCTGTGTAACAGAAACTTGGTTTAATGGTTCAGTTGATTCTCTGGATGGAATGGAGGGATAGGTAGAGCTTAAGCAGTCCATTCTCCTGGCTTTGGTCCTCCGGAAGCAATCCATATCTGCTGGGCACGAGTTAAACATGCTTTTGCCATGTTTACCGACAAGTTTCCTGCAGGTGAGGAGGACTGCTATGCACTGCTCCTTCAACAAACAAGTGTTAAAGGAGGGGTGATATTTTGGTCTGTAAACAGGAGAAAACACAGATGATGTGAATCACCAACATGCAACCAATCAGAACAAGGAGGTGTGTTCATTTGAGGATATATACTTTGGATATCAAGTTCAAACAAAACAAAGGACTAGCTAAAATGGCTGACTACTCCTTTAAGAGAATAGTGCCATCTTCTGGCCAGTAAGCTGTATAGCATGTTTTATGATCATGTCTTTCAACCACAATAACATTCACTCAGCTGGCTAAAACTGTGTGCTCTCTGATTAGACAGTAAGTCTAATCAGAGAGATGGACAGCCAGTGGATTTATGGGACACACTTCAAGACTTGTTTGTCTCTCTGCCTGTTTTTCCTGTCAGTCTCTCTGTATCGTACTCTCTTTCTCTCTTGTCTCGCTTTCCCATCTCTCTAGTTTGTAGTTACTGAAGATGCTTGTAATGAAAGTGGGTCCTTGGGAAATAAATTCACATACATTCGCAGACCAGTCTCTCTCACAGTCTCTTGATGTAGTTGGCCAGGGTTCCCCTGGTCTCTCTGTACGCAGCATCAAGAGATTGAAATTGATGTGAACAGCTACAAGAACCCATTGGCGTGAGAAGGAAAGGGGTGTAATGTGTGTTGAGGTTGGCTGAAAACAAGACACAATGTGTTTTGGATGATCCACAGTTGTTTAACCCCTTAAAGACCCAGCTTATTAAATTATTCACCTTACTGTTCCTCACAGTATTCAGTAACTACTATAAGGTATTTAGTAATTACAGTGAAAGTAACAGAAAAAAACGTATGTCATTTGATAAGTTTAAGTCTGAGTCTGTCAGTGGGTTCTGGGAGTCTAAGGGGTTAACAGGAGGGTGTTGGCAGACCAGGTTTGCAGAGGGTTGCAGAAGTCAAGTACAGGGATGATGAACAATGGTGTCTTTAGACCTAATGTTCAGCTGCATAAAAGCCGCCTGGCTCCATCTGCTTAAGAGCTTTACTCCATTGTGCTGAGCTGGACAATGTACTCATGATGCACAAATGAAAACTAAATTATTAACTGCTTTTAACATTTAATGCTTCCTGATTGATAAAGTGATCTTTTATGTCACAGCCATATCATAAAGTTAGCAAGACTCATCTCAGGCCACTTCCTGTCAGTCCTCCAGCACTGCTAGTTAAAATTATTAAAAATTCTCTCTCTCTTTGCAAAATCAAGATGACTGTTTTTATTTCAGTTAAAGTGTAGACACAAGCCGTTTTTCAAATCATAGCTGCCTAGTGTGTTTGCACTCCAGGAAAAATGAACAATGAACTATGGCTGCATTTCATTCTGAAGTAATCATGAGTATGAGTACTATCAGAGCATCTCCAAAACGGCAGGTCTTATGGGGTGTTCCTGGTATACAGTGGTTAGTACCTACCAAAAGTGGTCCAAGGATGGACAACCGGTGAACTGGCAACAGGGTCATGGGCACCCAAGGCTCACTGATGCGTGTGGGGAGCATAGGCTTGCCTTTCTGGTCTGACCCCACAGTAGAGCTACTGTAGCACAAATTGCTGAAAAAGTTAATGCTGGCTATGATAGAAAGGCGTCAGAACACACAGTTCATCACAACTTGCTGCATATGGGGCTGCGTAGCCGCAGACCTGTCATAGTGCCCATGCTGACCCTGTCCACTGCCGAAAGCACCTACAATGGGCACGTGAGTATCAGAACTGGACCATGGAGCAATGAAAGACGGTAGCCTTTTCTGATGAAATACGTTTTCTTTTATGTCATGTGGATGGCCGGGTGCGTGTGCATCGCTTACCTGGGGAAAAGATGGCACCAGGATGCACTATGGGAAGAAGGCAAGCTGGTGGAGGCAGTGTGATGCTCTGGGCAATGTTCTGCTGGGAAACCTTGGTTCCTGGCATTCGTATGGATATTACTTTTGTGCGTACCACCTACCTAAACATTGTTGCAGAGCAAGTACACCCCTTCATGACAACAGTATTCCCTAATGGCAGTGGCCTCTTTCAGCAGGATAATGCGCCCTGCCACACTGCAAAAATTATTCAGGAATGGTTTGAGGAACATGGCAAAGAGTTCAAGGTGATAACTTGGCCTCCAAATTCCCCAGATCTCAATCCGAATGAGCATCTGTGGGATGTGCTGGACAAACAAGTCCAATCCATGGAGGCCCCACAGCGCAACTTACAGTAATTAAAGGATCTTCTGCTAACGTCTTGGTGCCAGATACCACAGCACACCTTCAGAGTAAGTTTTACTGAGCATCTTGCAGAACCAGCCACAGTTCTTTTGGAGACTTTGTCACACTTGCTTCTTATTTTTGCAGCAAAACCTAGCAGCCTGTTTTTTTTGTCTGAAAAGTGGTCTTTTATGTAATCTGCTGCTTTCTTTACTGGCATACAAACATTTTTCTGTAACATTTAATTGTGTGCTGAGAGGCGTTGATGCAAGTGAAGGAGGCCATCATTAGGCAGAAAAAACAAAGCAGAGAGATAGCAGAAACTTTAGGAGTGACCAAATCAACAATTTGGTACATTCTTAAAAAGAAGGAATGCACTGGTGAGCTAAGCAACACCAAAAGGAATGGAAGACAACGGAAGACAAATAAAGTGGATGATTGCAGAATTCATTCTTTGGTGAAGAAAAACCTCTTCACAACATCTAGCCAAGTCAAGAACACTCTGGAGCAGGTAGGGTCCAGGGATTACAGACTTCAGGCAGTCATTGACTGCAAAGTATTAAAAATAATCCTAATATATATTATTATGCTAGTTTGTCCAATTACTTTTGAGCCTGTGAAAATGGAGGGAGTCTGCAAAAATGGCTCTAATTTCTGAATGTTTAATGCAATATTTTGTTAAACCCCTTGAATTAAAGCTGAAAGTCTACATTTCAATCACATCTTGATTGCTTCATTTCAAATCCATTGTGGTGGTGTACAGAGGCTAAATTACGAAAATTGTGTCACTGTTCAAATACTTATGGACCTGACTGTATATATAATTATAATATAACTAAACATATGTATTGGGTGGGTACTTAAGCTGAGTGAATCATGAGTGATACATAAAGGTTCATACTTGACCTAGATTTATCAATTTGCTTGTTGGTCACTGTGGCCATTTTTTTCATTCAGCATAAAACAGCAACTCTCGGGAGTAAAGTGTCCACTGGTAGTATGACCATTGATGTGCCTTTAAAGTTTTTCATAACTTCAGTTTGAAACCAGTGGCTGCCGTGGGCATGTCCACTGTCAAAGAATGCTGCATAGGATTCATCACTTCCAAATGAACCCCAGTGTGTATTTGCTGAACAAACAACGTGTTCATACCTGGTATCAATTAAAGTCTTTTTAATAAAAGCAATCTCTTCCCACCAAGAATGTGTCAGAACAATGTATCTTATGCCAGGGCCATCCCTGAAAGTGTCCAGTTTTGTATTTGGGCTCCAACTACTGAACAATGTGTTTCTAAATACTACATTTGTATGTGGTACACTTCTAAACACCACATATATGCATTTTATTTTATTAATTACTCATCAGAAAGCTCAGCCTTCCAGGAAAGTAAAGGGACTAAATATTAGTATGTTGATGTGAAGGATTCAGATGCTAAATTACAGTAAAAGGTGAAAGCTTGTGGCTGACATCTGAGTCAGGATGTTACAGAGCTTTAAAGCACCCTAATGTACTGCTGATCAGTACAGAGAGTAAAAACACTCTTTAAATTAAAGGGAAATCCTTCCTCCATTAGCTGCATTAATACCCAGGATAAGAACAGCACAGATGGAGATAGGGACCTTGATAAATGCTGATTTGAGAGATGAAAGAATTCCTTAAGTGTATTAAAAACTCAAACAGTGCCAGTGAGTTCTGGGCACTGTGTTTTTTTATATGGCTAGTAATGAGCCTGACATAGTCCACATTTTGTTTCTTTTCCAACACCAGACATAACTTTGGAGGCAGTAAAACCTGTAGGATGCTTCCTTATGTATGCTAAAAGCTCGAACCCAAACAGTTTTGTTTTGTTCAGTCCAGTGATATAATACAGTAAGTAAATTTGGCTATAAGTTCTGCCAGCCTTAAAAGGAGTTATATGTTCAAATACTGTTTTTTTTTTGTTTCTTTTTTTACAAACTCCCTTCATGACTCATAAGTGCTGATTAGCTACACCTCACAAGAGTGTATTTGAAGCACAAGAGGAGCATACTAACCAGCTGTTTTCTAAGTCATAAAATACAATCACTAAACATAAAGTAGTTGAGGAAATCTTTGTCAAATCAACTTGCTAATAAGTTAACTAAAAAACTAGCATGCCACTTAGCTAGCTAGTTAGGTGACTAGCTGTCTAGAATGGAGTATAATAAGGAATAGTAATATAAAAAAGAATACAAATTAATATTAAAATAAATGTAACCACTGATAGTAAAGTAGTTAAAGCAATCTTTGCGAACTCAGCTTTGTAATTAGCTAATTAAAAAACTAGCATGCTACTTAGCTAGCTAGTTAGAAGACTAGCTGTCTATTATAACTATCAGAATGAAGTAGGCCTATAATAACTAATAGAATAAACAAAGGAATACATATTAATATTAAAATAAATGTAATCACTAGTAGTAATGTAGTTGAAGCGTTTTTTTGTCAAATTGTCTTGATAATTAGCTAACTAACAAATTAGCATGCCACTTAGTTAGCTAGTTAGGTGACTATATCGTCTAGCTATCATAATGTACTGTAGCTCTGACAGATGGAGGGATTAGAGTAATAAAACCCAGCTGGAACACTCACAATTAAAGGTTATGTTGCAAAGCAAGCATGCAAATTAGCTAGCCAGCTATTGTTTCCAGTTTTATTTGCTATTTTTTGCTGTTCTCAAATGGAAACAGTGTGAAATCACAATGTTTTCTGAGTAAGTTGTGCTTCTGAAGTCTGCACTGATGTCCGTCGATTCTTTTGGTCATAGATAGGCAAAGGAGAGCAATTACTGGTCAAAATATTGCAAGCTTAAAAAAAAGGGGATCCATGAACCATTTGGGCGTGAGTCGACTCTTATTGGTGAGCTGAGCTAGATGATTTGACTCACTCAAAAGAGGCAGAATTCTCATCACTAATCGGGATGTGAAGTGTTTGAACCAAAGCATCTTTTAAAATGATTATATTTTTATTATAGTGGAGAACCACAAAGACATAAGAAATCACAGAGGAGATTTTTCACATGTAAATCGACCCATCTCATAACCCACAAGCTTGACCAAGAACCATTTGAGAACCACAGTTCAACAAGAGCTGTTTTAGATATCACATAATAACAAAAATAATATTTACCAGAAGACCCACACGTTTATGTCAGATTTCCCCAGAATATGCACGTGAAACCTTAAAGAGGAACGTTTAAAACAAAATGGAAAAGGGTGTGGAACTACAGATGGAGAGAGAGAGAGAGAGAGAGAGAGACAGAGCTTTTACTATTGCTTTACATAATTGCGGGTCAGGGATTGTCAGCATAGAGGAAGCAGGATCAAAGGAGGAAACCTTGTATGTGAAATGTCCATTATCTCACACAGGAGTTGAAGAACGAGCTGCATGGACTCTTCAAGTTATTTCCAAGGGCAGTGATGGACACTGATGCTGGCATGCAAGTTTTGAAGGTTTTTAAAAGGCATCTTTAGGCATGTGATTTGAGAGTTTAGGATTTTGCTCAGGATTTTAATTTACAGGACATTGTGAAACAGTCTATCTGCATGAACCTGATGGGATTTCACAATTGATTTTTTTGGTTGCTGGGCAATTTTAGCTCCATTTATGGCCCGAGCCTCAGTCTATTCCACTATTCCATCACCATTTGGGGATTGGAGGTACCTTCTTTAAGGATCGCTTTGAGAGTTTGTCAGTTTATTTCAGAGACCTGACTAATTTTTGGCTCAGGATTTTACCTCCTATTTGAATTCATCACCATTTGCATACTGAGCCTGATGGTTTTTGGCTTTGGTTTTACATTACTGATTTTTTTGTCTATTAGTCTATTTCAATATTTCATCACCATTAAACAGTTTGAGGTACCTCGACTTCTTAATTGATACTGACTACTTGTTACCTAAAAACTCATGCTGAAGAAACTTCGAATGACATTTCAGATGTAACGGACCCTTTAAATATAAAATATTATCTGGTGCACACTTGAGTTTTATTCTCATTTGAGGATTTGAAGCACAAGTCTTAATTGTTGAATTATTCACCATTTTGAAACTGTTTACTTTGAAATAGAAGATGTGATAGAGACATTTTTGAAAAAATGGAAAATAGAAACACAAAGCTGGTGCTCAGCCTCAACTGTTTATACTGACTTTATAACATTTTGCAGCTTTTTGTCCCACTCATGGGTTTTTTTTTTCTTTTTTTTTTTTTTTAAAAAAGCATTTTAAGCATGGGTTTTTGAGAGTCTTTTTAATCTGATAGCAAACAGAAAATTGTAACAGAATACCTATGCATCTACATGTACTTGATGCAGTTTAACTCTTTATTTTTTCGCTGTTAGTCATTGGGGATTGAAAAACCTTCTACTTGACCACTGTATCTTATCATTACTCCAAAAAATTTTATTATGAAACTCTGAATATAATACGAGATGTGATGAGCTGGTGCTGGAATACCATTTGATTGTATACATTTTTTTGACTTTTGAGGATTGCAGATAGCTTCTTCATCCTCCTGCGTGGATTATCTTCACTTCAAAATGTCTAAGGACCAATGAAATTCCAGATGACAATAAGACTTGGCATATTATGAAAGACAGTGATCTGAAATCCTGTTTGGGTTTCCTTCTGTTTGTTTTTTTGGGAGCTGTTAAATCATCATTAGTAGTAGTATAAACACTACAGTCACCACAATGGGTATGGAGCTTTTCGCTGTAGCCGTGGTGGTGCTTCTCTTTTTCATGGTTTTAAAGCAGTTTAGCTTTTGGGAGCCGCTCTCTATGGAGGGTAAGCTCTCTACTGGCTTCTCTTTTACTATAAACCACCTTTTCCACTATGCATGTGCTAATAATCGCTTATACAATATACTGTAATATTCCACATGCGCAATGTTATCTTTTAAACTTCCTTTGAAGGGTTGTCCTTCTAAAGACATAGTTCTGGATGTGAGTTCCTTGAAAGTTTAGGACATGTATGGCAGTCTGGAAAAACCCATTAAATATTGCTGTGACAAATTAATACATATGAAAAATACTACTAATAATAAAAGTAAAAAAAAAAAATGTTTTTGGCCAAATTGGGTTTTTCTGCCGATACATACGTTGACACCTTAACTTTATGAAATCATCTATATATTTCAACAAAACTTGTGGAAATGGTTTAATTTACTTTTTAACCTTACCTAGGCTTTCTGCAAAGATCATCTTGAATTGGGAGCCATTTTAACAAATATGGTGGTAAAAACAGATAGTGTGCCTAAAGAAGAATTGCTATTTAAGTGTGATTTTCTCACACAGTGAATGTCAAGCTTTGATTAAGTTGTTGGATAGCTACCTGTTTGTAATCAGATACCAGCTGTCAAAATGTCCTTGATGCTCCTGCGCCACAATCAGATTCTTGAATTCTTTAAATGCAATTTAAAGAGAAGGAGAATATGCAGGATATTACAGTCTTTATTATTAGTATTTGCATAAATTATCGAGAGACAATTTGTCATAATCTTATTAAACATGTTTCTTTATTTTTTGCTTCCTTTTTGTCTTCTCTCTTTATTTCATCCACTCTTCTGTTCTTTTTTTTTTTCTCTTCAAAAGATGGTGAGTGCATACCTGCATCTTATCAAAAATTCTCTCTTTAGAGTTCTTGGTATAAGGCAATTCAGTGTCTGTTTATTCTATTATGCTATTCCTCATCACGCTTTCATTCATCATCTCCTTCATCTCATTTGTCCTTCTGTCTTTTAGAGAGTGCAGATGCTGAGTTGGAGCTGGCTATGGTGAGACACCAACCTGAAGGTCTGGAGAAACTTCAAGCTCAAACAAAATTCACCAGGAAGGAGCTTCAGTCGCTCTACAGAGGCTTCAAAAATGTGAGAGTGGATTTTTTTTAAAAAATCTCAGTGATGATGAATTCTCATGGAAATGGAATAGAAATAAGAGATGGAAATGAAACAGGAATTAGCATCAGTTCTTTTTATTTTAGGTTCATAATAAACTAATTATTGTCTAATACAATTAATTTAAAATGGTTGTCTCTCTCTCTCTCTCTCTCTCTCTCTCTGTCTCTCTGGTTAGGAGTGCCCCAGTGGATTAGTTGATGAGGAAACCTTTAAGGTTATTTATTCCCAATTCTTCCCTCAAGGAGGTATGTTGGGAGTTACACATAGCCTACTTATTGTTAATTTGTGCATTCGTGGCATTTCACACTCTCTTTTCTGAAGTATGTCTGTGTATATATAGAGTATTTAAGGGTGCTGTTTAGTGTTAGCCTAGCATCCCAGCTAAAAATAATGTTATCAGTAATGCTAGCTTCCCAGCTATAAATAATGTTAACATTCAATAATGTATTTGGCTGTTTAAAAAGGTTAGGCTTTAACATTACACAAATAACTTTCTTGCAATGTTCTGAAAACATCTGATGTTATTTCTGATGGCTGCTCACACTATAATGGACCTGAATGTTAACGTTCCCACAACTGAAATGTTGCAGCATAAACATTTGTATGCTGTAGGAACATTTATGAAAGTTACACAAACATTTTCAGTATAAGCTGTTTATAACTACAAACAGGGCCAATGAATTACTTCATAAATCAAAATCTAAGAATTTTTACTATCAAATCATTGGGTTTTAAGTACCTATCTATAGATGACATCTGATGTAAAATTAAATCGAAGGCCCATGAACATGCTAGGTAATTAGCACAGTAGCACTAACTAGCCAGCAGATTAGCTAGTTAGTTATCTAGCAAGTTGCCGTTGTTACTCTTTTGACTGCTCCCATTAGGGGTCGCCACAGCGGATCATTGGTCCGCGTGTTTGATTACAGTTTTTACGCTGGATGCCCTTCCTGACGCAACCCTCTCCAATTTTTATCCAGGCTTGGGACCGGCACTGAGAGCACACTGTTGCACGCATCCCCAGTGGCTGGGGTTGGTTCCCTGGCCGGGAATCAAACCCAGGCAACAGCGGTGACAGCGCTGTGGCCTAACCACTAGTCCTCCAGGGACCCAGTTATCTAGCAAGTTAACATGCCAAAATGACTTTTCACAGAGTTAAAAAAAAAAAAAGAGAAAAAAAGAAAAAGACAATAATCGACAAATTGACAAGTAAATTGCTTTGAGTGCGATAATTCTTTTTATTATATTGTATTAATTATTAAAACAGCTAGTTAGTAAGCTAGCATGTGTGACAGTACATTGTTTATAGGATATAAGCCATACCAATTGTAAAGGCAATTACTTTAACTCAATTACTTTAATTAATTTATTTATTAATACATGATCGTTTATATTTAGCATGTAAAAGATTAATAATCAATTAATGTGATTAGGGAGTGTTTTATTCAGAATTATCCATGTAAAGGAATACAAATGTGAAATCTTTATGGCAGGATGCAGTTGAGGACGCAAGTGCAGGTACTCAATGATTTTATGAATTGTGGCAAACAGGACAAATACGTAATCCAAAAACGTAGTCAGACAACAGGCAAGGGTCAGACGATGAGCGAACAACATAGAGTAGGGCAGGCAAGAGCGAAACGTGAATAGTAGAAACTAGGTCAGACCAGAAAGACTAGCACAATAACAAAAGGCTTGGTAACAACTGGCACAAAAAGGACACAGAGCATATACTTCGCAAAGAGTGTGAGAACCGAAAGTCCTTAAATACTGTGAGTGTGGTTGTGACTGTCACTGAGTCCAGGTGTGTGTATTTAGTAATCAGGTGAGTGTGAACGTGAGATTGTTTGGGTGTTGTAGTCCTTGGTGGCCATGTTTGTAGGCCGCGCTGAATTCTGGGATGTATAGTTAGACGCCGATTCCAACATGACACTTTAAGAAAATGGTTAAAATGATAAAGTACATATATATATAATATAATATATATATGATATAATAGTTGCAAAATATTGTCATTATTAAAATGTGATACTGCAGTGGTGTTACATACCCATTATGCCAGCAAAAGTACCATATAGACCGATCAACCATAACATTAAAACCACTGACAGGTGAAGTGAATAACATATCTCGATACAATGGCACCTGTCAAGGGGTGGGATATATTAGTCAGCAAGTAAACAGTCAGTTCTCGAAGTTGATGTGTTGGAAGGAGGTGATGGCTAGACAACTGGGTCAGAGCATCTCCAAAATGGCAGGTCTTGTGGGGTGTTCCCAGTATGCAGTGGTTATTACTTAAAAAAAAGTGGTCCAAGAATGGGCAACTGGTGAACCGGTGACAGGGTCATGGGCGCCCAAGGCTCACTAATGCGCGTGGGGAGCGAAGCACACCTTCAGAGGTCTTGTGATCGATGTAAATCATAATAAATACCTAAAGACTGAAACTCAAACTGCTTTTTTAGATGCAGCCACATATGCACATTTTCTGTTCAACGCCTTTGATATGGACCGAAATGGTTCTATACAGTTTGAGGTAAGAAATACACTCAGTCTGTCTCCCTATCTGTTTGTCTCTTACTTTGTTTTTCATTTTCTATATACATCTATTTTCTCTCTTTCTCACATCTGCTCATTATCTCTATATCTCCTTGTTTAGTTTCTATGTATTTTTTTACATGGTGAATGCATGTCTTATAGAATTTTCTCTCTCTCTGTGTGTGGGTGTGTCTGTGTGTGTATGTGTGTTGGCAGGACTTTGTGATCGGACTGTCTGTACTGCTGAGAGGTTCAGTAACAGAGAAGCTTCATTGGGCGTTTAACTTGTACGACATCAATAAAGATGGATACATCACCAAACAGGTGCACAGTGTCACTAGCAGGACATTACCATCAGAATTTCCTATCATATAACTGTTTCATTAACAGTTGAATGAATAGCAAAATTACATTTACACACTAAGCATATTCAATTTTTTTTTGACCTGCAGGAAATGTTGGCCATCATAAAGTCCATCTATGACATGATGGGCCGATACACATATCCCAGTGTGAAGGCAGATGCACCATTTGAACATGTGGAGAAATTTTTCCAGGTAACTGCCTTCATTCATTCATTCATTCATTCATTCATTCATTCAACTTTTCCAGTCATGGAAAAAATGAAAACATAATAGATTAATTAAATATTCTGGAAATGTTGGTGAGGTCTTAGAGAAGTGTCAAGTTAAGACTATTAAGTCCTTCTAGAAAAGTATGTCCACTCAGCAGCCATCTTGGCAATGCTCCTGTGCAGTTATTTTCAGTACAAGACAAGACTCCTATCTACTTGAATGGGGAAACACCCATATACCAGAAATGGATAGAAGCAAACAAACAAAAAAAAAAAAAACATTTCAGAGATTGCTCCAGTATGAACATTTCTTCATTACAGATGGTACAATGTAGGATTTTTTTTCACAAATATCTTTAACAAGAAGTTGATTGGTTCTTTTAATTGAAGGACAGGATTTATGTAATACAGCTGTCGAGCATTATGTGGCAGGTCTTGTGGGGTGTTCCCGGTATGCAGTAGTACCTAACAAAAGTGGTCCAAGAATGGACAAACGGTGAACCGGCGACAGGGTGTTGGGTGCCCAAGGCTCAATGATGCGCATGGGGAGCGAAGGCTAGCCCGTTTGGTCCGATTCCACAGAAGAGCTACTGTAGCACAAACTGCTGAAAAAGTTAATGCTGGCTGTGATAGAAAGGTGTCAGAACACACAGTGCATCACAGCTTGCTGCATATAGGGCTGCGTAGCTGCAGACCGCTCAGAGTGCCCATGCTGACCCTGTCCACTGCCGAAAGCACCTACAATGGGCACGTGAGCATCAGAACTGGACCATGGAGCAATGGAAGAAGGTGGCCTGGTCTGATGAATCATGTTTTCTTTTACATCATGTGGATGCCTGGATGCATGTGCATCACTTACTTGGGGAAAAGATGGCACCAGGATTCATTATGGGAAAAAATTAATGTTTTATGCAGTGGTCTGTCACTACTCAAACTATATCTGTCCTGCCTTAATTTATTAATTTTACCTATATTTTCACTTTGCAAATGAGACCTGATGAAAAAATACATAGCTGGAAAGTTTCTTATGGGCTGAAAGGTGTCACATTTTTTAAATATTATTTTCATGCAGTCCTTGACACTGTTTACACCTGGTTATTTCATAGGTCATGTATCTGAATTTGATTCTGATGAGCCACATGTATTTAAGAGTAATCAGTAAATGCATCTCTGAAGAGATGGATTGATTGGGATTTTTAGGATTCCACTTGGTTCTTCACTGAATAACCGCTGTTTCAACCTTGAACGTTTTAGTACTGGCTGCTGGCCTGTAACAGTGAGTAAACCTGTATACTTTATAAAGTTTATACTGCGTGTGTGTGTGCGTGTGTGTGTGTGTTAGTAAGGTCCCGTTTTGTTTTGTTGCAATGTGAAAGATATCAGCAAATGAGACTAATTCTAAGATGATCCTTCATAAACAACAGTTGTCATGTCATGTCATGGAATGTCCACAAATAGGTCTCAAAAAATTTCATTTTAATAATTCACTTTCTTTTAATCAGATGAGTAAAAGATAAAGAAACCCTCAAAACCCCCCAAATATGTTTTGCAGAAAATGGACAGGAACAGAGACGGAGTCGTCACGATCGACGAGTTCATCGAGACGTGTCAGAAGGTAAAGCAGAGCATCAGTTTGCTTAATTTGCTAATTATATAAGAGTATATTATATTTGCTTTAGAATTTCAGCTATATGTTCGTTTCTGTCTCATTTTCATTCTTTCTGTCCTTGTTTTTTTATCAGGATGAGAACATTATGGCTTCCATGCAGCTTTTTGAGAACGTTATCTAAGCCAGTGGAGGGCAAAGCATGCAACAATTATTCCATACTAGTGTAGAAAATTAATCTGCTGCAAGATTCTTAATTGGTGTAAATGAAAGAAAGTGATATTTCCACATTGTTCTGGTAAAATCCTGAAGTGGTTTCACTGAAGACAACTTTAAACCACATTCTAGCAGTTTCCCTGACTGAAAACTGAAGCCTCACACAGCTGCTGGAGTGGTAATGTGTGCTTGTTTTAGTAAAAACAGAGACAGACAGTTATGAATTTCCTGCACAAGTTCCTAACACAGAGATGTGATTTCAGTAGTATTAGCTGCACAAAAAAAACCCAGCTACGGCGACAAGAAAGTTTTCATTCATTCATCCTTAGTAACTGCTTCATCCTGGTCAGTGTCACAGAAACAGAACCAATTAAGCTTATTAGAAAATATTGCTAGCAGATACAAACAAAAATAATAACTCTAGGAGCATGCAGGATTTATCAGAATTCCTTCAAGTCCTGGGGGGATTATTCAGAATCCCTTCAGGTGCAGGCAGGGAAGT
Organism: Pangasianodon gigas; assembly: GCA_022758105.1. NCBI lineage: Eukaryota > Metazoa > Chordata > Actinopteri > Siluriformes > Pangasiidae > Pangasianodon > Pangasianodon gigas. Next base: position 18,891,110 of record CM040470.1, on the reverse strand, counting down.
GGGTAGGATTATACAGAATTCCTTTAGGAGTGAGCAGGATTGGTCAGAATTTCCACAGGAGCACAGGGGAATAGTCTGAATTTCTTCAGGTGTGGATGGGACTAGTCAGAATTCCTGACTAGTGGGATTGGTCAGAATTCATTTGGGAGGGGAAAGGATTAGTCAGAATTCCTTCAGGAACAGGTGGGATTGATCAGAATTCCTTCAAGAGTGGGTGGGATTGATCAGAATTCCTTTAAGAGTGGGTGGGATTGGTCAGAATTCCTTTTGAGAGTGGGTGGGATTGGTCAGAATTCCTTTTGAGAGTGGGTAGGAATGATGGTGGGATGGTGGGATGGTGAAGGAGCAGGTGGGAATGGGTAATAAAAATGATCCAGGGCATAACTCTAGTATAATCTGATGAGTATAAATGAAACAATAGAGTGGATGCAATTCAGGTTCGACGGTTTCTGCACAGGCCACGCCCACGAGCAGAACTGGAGAGACATTAGTGAATGTTGTCCTCTTTGAGAATGGGAAGCTCTGAGTACATGGCATGACGAACTGAAAACTGCAATAATGTGTCATATGATTATCATACTGTGAATTCATCAGACTGTTCCAGACCTGTTGTTAATATTTACCTGATAAAGAAAATCATTTGAATCCATAGAGATGACTGTTTGTTAGAAGTTTGTATATATTGTTAGCACTGTGATGATCTTATTGTATGACATTGGACCAATAAACAAGCATTTGCATGATTGATTCTATTGACTTTGAGCTTGTGACACTAATCACAATACACATACATAACATGCACACTGCAGTTACAGCTACAGCTTTATGTTGTAATACATAATATATCTCATACTGTTATTATGGACATCATTTCCACTGTGTTGCGTTTGATAGCAGGCTGTCTTGTTTGTGATAAATGTCAGACAGCAGCATAACAAGAGAAGACAGCTTACTGTTACCACAAGGTGGTTCCACACACATTTCCCCTCTTCTCTAAACCAAAAGCCGGGGTCAAAAATATTCTATGTATACACATAGCAAAAGTAGTCCAAAGGTCAAAAGGTCATCAAGTGCAATATGAAGCAGCTGTTATACTTCTTTAACACTTTTGATAATTTGCATTTTTATACTTGGAGTAGTGTTTCCTTGCTTCAAACGTGTATCTGGTGCGTGTTTCGGATATGCAGATATACACCAGTACATGTGTGGTGCTAACAGGAAGTCCAAACACGAGTTGAAATACACTCAGCTTCCTGTGTGAGCTGCTTTTAGGGAGGGGCATGGGTTCCTTTAGTCTTTCAACACACACACACACTTTGCCTTCCTGGTAAATCCAGTCTTCAAAGGGTCTGTGTTTCGGTACCTGACACACACACACACAATCCCTTTCTCTTCTTCCTTGAGGTGCTGGACTTCCTACACAGTAAGTCACCTGCTTGTTTGGTTTCTTCATCTTCTACTTTCCATCTTTCCTCTCAATGCTCCATCACTCACTGTTTTAAAAACTTATTTTAAATTAAATGTGTATGTAGAAAGTTAGAAATATTCCTTAAAGCACACCCTGGATTGTACAGTATTACGTAGTACTCTCCATCTTTTGTGATTCTACAGAAATATAATGTCCTTATGTTCAGGGTTCCTCCTGATTAAAGGTGGGACTGAACATAAGACACAGAGGAATGGAACACCACTAACATCACCTTTCTGCTTCACATTTGCCAAATGGCCATTTTTGATCAACACTTTCATTCCTCCTTCAGCTCTACATGACCTGAACTTTAAGTGACTCTGCGTGTCATGTTTGTAAAATCATTTTACTCATGTTCCTCTTTTAGTAAATGTGTAAAACGAATAAAGCTAAAAAGATGTGTGTGCGATAATAAAGTAAAACACACAGTAGTCTCATGCTGTTAATACACACTACCACCACCTGAATGTGCACTCAGTAGGCCAGGGAGTGTGTAGAGTGTGTAGTGCTCATGTCCTTTTTTTGTCACGTTGGTTTTCTGCACCATTTACAGCCAGGAAATACAAACACACATCACTGTGCAAAATACAGCAGCTGATGTTCAGCAGTTGATGACTGACAAGTAAGTACATAGAATTATTTTAGAGAACATTTTGTACAAGAAGGACAAGTTTAACTAAAACACACACAAACACACAACTCTAGAGAGAGCCACAGGCAAAAAGGCCTGCCTGATCAAGTTTTTCGTGACTTTTCTTTTCCTGATTTTGTCCATTGCAACCTTTATATTGTTCTCACATCTGACATTTGCTGCTCCCCCCTTAAAAAAAAAAAATCTCTTCTCTTTTTTCATTTAATTTTCTTCTGTCCTCTTTCTTGCCTCTCTCCTCTCATTTTCTTTTCTCTTTTCTTATTTTCTCTCCTTTCATCTCCTCTTCTCTTGTTTTGTCTCCTCTCCACACCTTTCCTCTCTACTCCTCTCCTCTCTTTTTGTCTCCTCTCCTCTCTTCTCCTCTCCTCCCCCCCTCCTCTCTATTCCTCTCCTCTCATGTTGTCTGCTCTCCTCTCTTCTCTTCTCCTCTCCTCTCCTCTCCTCTCCTCTCCTCTCCTCTCCTCTCCTCTCCTCTACTTTTGTCTTCTCTCCTTTCCTTATCTCTCCTCTCCTCTGTTTCAGGCCCATCTGTTTTGTCCTTATGGCTGTTGTGGAATCAGTGCAGATTGGAGAAAACAAATACATCAGCAAGTAAGGTTCTAAATTTACACTATAATTTTATACACTTTCCGTAACGTTCCTGTTTTATTCCTTACATAATGAGTACAAACTGTATTAGTGTTTAAAGAAAAACCCACAATTCCAGTTAGTGCACTCAGACAGTGAGCTGCCTGTGTACCATGAGTTGTGATTTTATTTTTAGGACTGATTTACTGTCACATCTCAAAACCTACAACCTTTATTATGAGGAAAAATCGCTCCACCTGCGGCACAGAGAGGTAGAGTCACACACACACACACACACACACACATTGACAAAGCTATTTTGTGGCATTTCGTGTTTGTATATCACTTTCTCAATTGTTGTGATATTTTCTGACTAAAACAGGAGGAAGGAGAGTTGATCATTGAGGGTTTGCTTAACATCTTTTGGGGCCTGCGGCGACCAATCAGACTGCAGATGCAAGATGGCAAAGAGCCAATCGACTCTCCTCGTTTTCTTGCATCCTTGAGGTGCTCAAGAACTGATGCGAACAAAGCAGATTCGAAGTATGCAGCAGTCACTTATTTCATTAAATAGTTAATTTATTATTAACTTAATGCTTTTACATAATAATGATGCTTATAATAATATTCAATTAATAATAATAATAATATACAACAATGTGAAAGAATATAATGATCACATTATACCAAGTCATAAATCCTCTTCTTTTTAGAAAACAGCACACCACACAGGCTCCACCCACAATTAAGGTCACAGGGCCTGAGGATGAATCAGATGAGAGTGGTAGTGAAGCAGCAGGAGAGGAAGGTGAGTACAGGTACATTAATAACTGAAACTGCAACCTAGAGCCCATAGAGTGCTAGCGTGCATGGTGCTAGCTTAGAATTTATAGTGCTAGAGTGATAATGAGCACAATTAGTGGGCTAGTGTACAGAAAGTTTGTAGGAATTGTAGTGTGCTAGAGTGCTAGTGTGTGCTTGTAGTTATATATATATATATAGTTATACTTACAGTGCTGTATGTGTGAAATGATAGATTTAACTGGCTGTAATGGTGTTATGTGTCACATGGACAGGTGAAGGGGAGGAGTCAACCCTGCAGAGGACCAGGAGTTGTCTGAGTGGGCGGAGTCTTGGTGGGCGGACAGAGCGTAGTAACCAGCGGCGACTCAGAAGACATCGGTGTTCCTTCAATGGCCATTTCTATAATCACAAGGTATGATTTATGAAAGTCTAAATTTTTATTTTAAATGTCTCATTTAAAGTTACCAAAGTGCCAGTTTCTATTCTAAATTTTGACATTTCTAAGGTTACCACAATACAATTTTTTTTTTATAAAATTCTTTTTTTATTATGTATTTTTACTTTATTTTTTTATTTTTATATTTTTATTTTTTATTATTTTTTTAAATGATAATTTTTTTTAACTTTTTTAAATGTATACAATTTTTAAACATACCACTGTCCTAATTTCTATTTTAAATTTCTATTTTTTAAAAAAGCTACCACAGTTCATTTCCAAATAACTACACTTCTAATGTTATCACCATCCAAATTTCTATTCTAAAGTCCTACTTTTTCTTGAAGTTAACATGGTTAAAAAAATTTTTCATTCATTCATTTTTTTAGCATTCAAGTTATTATCAACCAAATTTCTCTTCTAAATTCTGACATTTCTAAGTTGGCCACAATACAAATTATATTAAAAAAAAAAAAAAAACTCTGTCCAAAATTCTATTATAAATTTCCACTTTAAAAAAAAGTTACCAAGGTTCAAATTTATTTCTATACATCTACATTTCTACATCTAAAAATATTTCAAAAGTACTAATTTTTGAATTTTGATATGTTGAAAGTTAGCACTTTCAATTCTTATTCTAAATTCCTACTTTTTCTTAAAGTTACCATGATATTCATTTATTTATCATCATCCAAATTTTTATTCTAAAATTTGACATTTTTTTTAGACTTCATCCAAATTTCACTCTAAATGTCACAGCACAAATTTCTATTGTTAATTCCTATATTTGTAAAGATACCACAGTCCTATCCTAAAATTTCACATTTATAAAGGTATCACTGTCCAAATTACTGTTCCAAATGTCTATATTCCTAATGTTCCTGTACTCAGCCTTAGAAAACATATCTTTCTATTTTCTCTCCTGTGTTTCTATCATTTTTCTCCTCGCCCTCTTGCTTTGTCAGACTGCGGTTTTCACCCCAGCGTTCGGTTCGGTCACTAACGTCCGCATCAACAGCTCCATGACAACGTCACAGGTCCTCCGTGTGCTGCTCAACAAGTTTAAGATTGAGAACAGTCCTGATGAGTTCACCCTCTTCCTCTTACACACCAGTGGAGGTGAGCCACTACTGCACCCAAAAATAAGACTCCATTAAGTAATTTCAGACAATTTCCAGTATACCATATGCTTAAGGTTTTGCAAGGGAACCTGGTTGCTGAACATTTTCACTGTCAAATAAAATGTAATGGTATCTTATTGGCTCTGATTGGTTCTTTTTTGTCTCAGAGCGTGTGCAGCTGAAAAGGGATGATCACCCTCTGGCCATCCGTGTCCTACATGGACCGTGTGAACAGATCAGCAAATTCTTTCTCATGGAGCGTGACCAGGTGGAGGAGGTCACCTATGATGTAAGATATTGATATCAACTAGTACAAGCAGTGTAAAAAAAGTGTAGCAGTGAAGGGCAGGACACATGGACACATGTGTCGTGACATGTTTATTTCAGCTATTTCAAAACACTGTTTTATAAGGTTAGGGTTAAAATGATATATACAGTATGCTTGTCATCATTATCAACCACAGAGCAACAAAACAACACTTTCAGTGTTGCATGTTATGGATGTCTGAGCAGCAGCAGTTTAAATAAATGCAGTGGCTTCATGTGTTTAACAGGAAGCATGTTATACATTACTTTCTTTGATTTGATAGCAGTCATGTGATGCTAATTGTTGATGACTAAATTAGAAGAAAAAAGGAGTAGAGTCCAAAAAAAGTTCCTTTCTTCCACTGGATAGCCAGTGCTTGATAGTATTTTGCATTTTTCCATTCTTACCATTCTCATTTTTGGAAATTCCAATATTCAGTTGAACATATGATGCTAGAAATGCTGGTCTGCTAAATTTAAGCCACAGCAGCAGTCAAAGGATGTAGGATGTCTAATTTATTAGTCCATACAGTATACAGCAGTGTGGGAGATTAATTATTTGCATGCACATAGAACAATGTGACACTATGAGACAATCATTCAGGTGTTGGTCTGTCGTGTGTTCAGGTAGCGCAGTATATAAAGCTGGAGATGCCTGTGCTACAGAGCTTCATTGACAAACTGAAGGAGGAAGAGAACAGAGAGATGGAGAAGCTCAAGAAGAGGTACGTGTAGTTTACTCCTGCATTTAGTATTCATGCGTTCACACACACTTGCTGGGATGAATTGCCATACTACTACTAAATGCCATTTACTGTTGTCCTGTTTTAAATGTTGTAGAAAAAGTTATTGTTGTACTTGTGTTATTCAGTTGGTTGTTTATCATACCATAAATTTATCACACACTATCATGTTTTTGTTGTTGCAGGTACTGTGATATGCGCCGTATGATTCAGACGCACATGCAACGTCTGTCTGATAAAGCTATATGTTAGTAGTTTCATCACATTTACTTCTCTCTCTCTCTCTCTCTCTCTCTCTCTCTCTCAGGGTTTTAATTTTTTAATATCACTCCAAGAAATGAAATAGTACTCACCGAAACATTGTTCGAATGTAGTTTTGCTCATGAGTGCACTACCAAGAACCTAATATTAGTATGTCCTGATTTTGCCAAGTGACAGACTTCACTGAGTCAACAAGGACAGAGCTTACATTAAATTGTGAAGCTTTAAGACAAAGCTGGAAAAGGGTTGGCAGCAGGGGTGGCAAGAGCAGGACCTCTCAGGTGATTTGAGGTCACGGTTGGGGTGGCAAGGCTTATTTTGCAGAGAGCAGTTGCCACCGTATGACGCTGTGTAGCCAAGCCCCTGCCACTTCCTTTTCATTTCATCAGATAGTTTAAAGCATAAAATACTGGTATACACAATTTATATTTTAGTATCCTTAACCAAGGTAGTCAGTTACTTAAAAGCATGATGTGATGTGATCCAGTTTGTGATTGGCAGATCAAATTAAACTTAAGATCCGCCCTTATTGACCCAGGGATGTCTGTCACTCAGCAACATCAGGTAGTGCTAATTGCCACTCTATTAGTACATTTCTCTGAGTGTTATGCGTTATCTTCCCTACTGCTCTAATCAGATCACACCATACTGTACAGGGATTAGTGAAGAATTAGGGAGTCTCACTGGAGAAATATAATTTGATGATATTTTGTATTATGTTTAATAACTGATTAAATAAAAGCAGTTCCTGGTGGTATACTAAGACCTTTAGCCCTGCCTGTGTACTGATATTGGTCTAATCATGTTGTAATGTTGTAGTTGGGTTGAAGTTTTATCAGATGTATCAGGAAAGCATTCAATACTTCATCAAATGGACATTATTTGTGTTAACCACATGTTTCAGGAGTGGAAATAAGCACTTCAAAAGTCTGATAAACTGTGTTAGACACTGTTCGATAAATAAATCAACTATTTCTTTTTATTCAATATGCAAAGAAAATGTTAAAACAGCATCTTCTCGCAACAGTGTCCTCCTGATCAAGTTGACAGTGCAAAAATAAGGATCTAATGATCATCTAATATGTCTTCATGTTTCAGGACCAATTCTGAAGGTACTATCAGTGACCTTTTAATGAAGGTGCATGACTTTTCCTTTCAGACACAGAACAGCGCGTGCCAGGCCTTCATCACTATAGAAACCACAAGCAACCCGGAAGTGAACATACAGATCAATATGATTAATCTGCTGTAACATACAGTAAAGTGGAGATACAGGAAATGGTGAAACTTTAATTATTACAAATGTTATTGCATAACAATATGAACTGTGCCATCGAATAGGCTAAGACAAAAAATAAATAATAATAATAGGTAAATAAATAAATAATAAATAAATAAAAAGTAAATTTTAAAAAAAAAGAAACGAAAAAACATAAAAGGTAAAAATAAGTAAAAATAAATAAACCCCACAAATTAGTCAAAATAGTTCCAGGATTTAGAATAGAAGTGTAGCTTCCCCTGGATAACATTTTAAAGGAATTAGTACATAGCTTTACCATTTTAGAAATAATCTGGACTTTAAAGAAACATTGCCTTTTAGATTACATAACTCCAGCTCCATTCTTTCCCGTTATACCAGAAACCCCACCCCAAACAAAGGCCTAATCCCAAATACCTTCCTCTGACACACTCTATCCAATCCATTAGCTTATACCCTATAGAGTGCACCTACATAGGGAATACAGAGCAAACTGGGATTCAGCCAGAGGAACAAAACAGCAAATTTTTCAGTAACTGGAAGGGGACCGAGCTGCCTGAAACGAGCAGCTTAAAGGTAAGAAAGCAGAGATATACTACTATTTAAAAAAAAAAAATAGAGTACAAAATAATAAATGACCATGTTGATTCCCTGTGCTGAAGACGACAGATGATTATTCTGTTAATGATTATTTTATAATTAATGTGTCGTGTATGAACCTCTCTGTTCCATATGATCTGCAGATGAGCAGAGCAATGTAGAAGATGCAGGAATAAACACTATGATGATTCCATTCTGCTACACTGCTTTGTTGAATGCGGTATTTTAGCAAGGCGTGGACACACACTGATGCTGATGATGATGGAGAGTATGTAGAGAAACATTCACGTCTAGACGCAGTATGGATGAAAAACAAACAAACAAACAAACAAACTAGTTATAGCTTCAGACCAGATATTATGGATGCTCTGAACTTCCATTATATGGAGATATAAATGCTAGACATTTCTGTGTCGGCATGTCCCAGTTGTTGAGCTCAAGAGCCATGCTTTGACATGTATCATCTCTCAACAACAGAAGCAGACCATCTAGTTTCATGCAAAACTGTCATTTAAATATTTTGGCGACAAACTGTAATTTAAATATTTCAGCAAAAAATCAATTTAAATATTTCAGTGAAAAACTGTAATTTAAATATTTCAGCGACAATCAAATTGAAATATTTCAGTGACAAACTAATTTAAATATTTCAGCAAAAAAATGCAATTTAAATATTTCAGTGACAAACTAGTTTAAATATTTCAGTGAAAAACTGTAATTTAAATATTTCAGCACATTTTGATGACCTTGGCTTATATTTACTAAAGTTTTGTGCCAGTGCAAACCCTCTTTTGGCATTAAATTGCCCCTGAAATCAAAATGTGTGTTTCAGAGCTTTTCTGTACCTGTCCCTTTGTGTTATGGACACCATTTTTGATAGTATATCTACAAACACAATACAAAAATTGTCTTGGAGACATTCACATTTTAATTTTCTCGTTCATCATTTCCAGGAAAATTATTAAAATTTTTCAGTGATTTCTCCTATAGTTTTCTGTTCGTCCAATTAAATGCTCTCTGGAATATATATGTCCCACCCCCGGGGGTGTGTCTTGCTCTACAGTAAAAACTCATTAGTAGCAAACATGGTTGATTGGTGTGTTTTGGCTGTGTATTTTTACATACATTATTTACTTTTCCAATCATCTCTAGGTTGAGAAAAAAGTGTTGGAGTTTATTCTTTTCAGAGAGAATAGATTTTGGGCAAGTTGCCGGTTATGTGACTGGCACCTTTCAGAAGAGTGTTTTAGCAGCTTGGGGCTGGAACTGGGTGAGAACATGGTTCCATCTTTATACACACTGGGGCTTCTCCATCAGTAATATCATTTTATCAGCCTCCTGATAGTGACCCTGTGGCTCTCCGCTGGTGGTCGACCTTGACTCAAACATACAGCATAATTCCAATAACACACACCATCTCGTTATCTAATATATCATCCTTGTTAATGTTGTGGTGTGGGTGAAGGTGGCGATGAGAAATCCTCCACAGTTGAAAAAAGGCTCTCATTATACTCTTCGATGTTCTTCATATTTAGCTAATTCTCTAAGCTACAGCCAAGTTTGTTTAGATTCACTGGGGTTTGTGTTGAATCACAAATGTTCTTTGCTGTTGTGTAAATCAGCCAAGCACTTCAACACACCATCACTCTGACTTTCAAAAGGAAACATCAAGATACAGAATAAAATCCTGGCCCTCAAGCTCTCTCATAGGCACTTTAAAAACTGAACATCAGTACAGCTTTTATTGCCTAATACGATCAAACAAGCATCACTTCTGTTTGGCACTCACAGCAAATCCATTTAGGGTTCTCTCTAAGTGCAAATTACTAGGCAGGGCTTTTGTAATGACTCACCCATTTCGATTGATCACATATATATGTATGTACAGTAAAAAAGTCTTAGGCACCCTATTGTTTAGTACAAATTTTGTCATAGATGTTTATTTTATGACTTCTGCATTATTGAGTCAGTACAAAGACATTTAAAGAAAGCAACATATTATGTAACAGACCACTTTTCAGACACAAAAACATAATGAAGGCCACTGGGTTTTGTACGCAAAAAAAAGAAGCAAGTGTGACAGTCAGAGTCTCCAGAAGAGCTGTGGCAGATTCTCCGGGATGCTCAGCAAAAGTTATCAGCCAATTTCCTTATGAGTTTCGCACAAATTGTACACTACTGAGACTACTGACATCTTTTTCATGTTAATAAATTCACAATAAGATGAACGAGCTTTCAACAATTTCTTCCGTGCCTAGTTTCATTACTGGATTTCCTTGTGTAATGTAAAGTTCTAAATTGTTGTGAGGGGAAAAAACCTGACCTGGAGGAAAGAATTGTGAGTGTATCATCAAGCAGGCCATCACACATATGGTGGAGGGTTTTGGTAACTAAGAATATATTTGCATTTACTTCTGTAGTAGCATTGCTATTTTCTACAAATAACATTTTACTTTAGAAACGAAGTGTAAATTAGGTGACATTATAACATTAGCCTTACTATTATATAATTTCTACTTTTTATCCTACAATTAAAATCTTAGTCTCATCTTTCTGTTAAACAGACTTTTCTTGGAAGGGTTAACCAATAAAGAACAACAGAAAGTCTTTAAACACAACTAAATGTCCTAATACAATGTCCTCCCCTTGATTACAGAATGGGGCAGCTGTGCATCTTCACAATTCTCTGTTTGGCTTTAATGCTATTGCTGCATGATACATCAGCAAGCAAGAAAGGAACAAGCAGCAAGAAACCTCCCAACACTAAAACTTCAACATCTACATCTTCAAACAGGCCTCATCAGGGGAGCAAGACCCAGGCCAACTATCCCAGGCAGCCCAACCCATATCCCCCTGCAGGCAGTAACCCTGGGACAGGATATCCTAACCAACAGTACCCTGGTAGAGGAGGTGTTAGTCAAGGATATCCTCATCAGAACCCTGGAGGTGGGAGTTATCCTGCAGGTGGTAGTTATCCTGCAGGTGGTAGTTATCCTGCAGGGGGTAGTTACCCTGCAGGGGGTAGTTACCCTGCAGGGGGTAGTTACCCATCTGGAGGGCAATATCCAGGACAAGGGGGCTCTATTCCTGGAGTGTATCCCAACAAGTACCCTGGAGGTGGGAGTTACCCAGCTGGAGGACAGTATCCAGGACAAGGGGGCTCTAGTCCTGGAGTGTATCCCAACAAGTACCCTGGAGGTGGGAGTTACCCAGCTGGAGGACAGTACCCAGGACAAGGGGGCTCTAGTCCTGGAGGGTATCCTAACCAGTACCCTGCAGGTGGGGGTTATCCCGCAGGTGGAAGTTATCCAGGTGGAGGTCAGTATCCAGGACAAGGGGGCAGTAGTCCTGGAGGGTATCCTAACCAGTATCCAGGAAGAGGAGGTGTGAATCAAGGTGGGTATCCCAATCAGTACCCTGCAGGTGGTAGTTACCCATCCGGAGGCCAGTACCCTGGAGGAGGGAGTGTAAGTCCTAACCAGTATCCTGCAGGGAGAGGATACCCTGCAGCTGGTGGCTACCCAAACCAGTATCCTGGAAAACCCAACCCCGCAGTATATCCAGTGGGTAGTGGCTACCCAGTGAGAACAGGAGGACAGCCAGGAGGATACCCAGGGGGCTATCCATCCATAGGAGGATCATATCCTAACTGGAATCCTAACAACAAAATCCTTAGTCCTCGCTATGGAGGTGGATTTGCGGGTCCAGGGTATGGAATTGGTGGTTCCCCTTTCTCAAAATCAGTTCATAAAATGGGCTATAAACCATCTGTGAAGTCCAAAGGCTTTGGCAAAAAGGCAATGCTGGCAGCTGGAGTTGGGGCTATGACAGGGATGGCTGTAGGGTATGGCCTCGGTCGATTTCCACGGCCACACTTTCACTTCAGCAGCCCCCAAGAGGAGTATTACTACAACCATTACATGCAACGCCACTATGGCATGAAATCTACTGATACAAACGACTATGGACGTGACTACACATTCAAGCCACCGCCTCAGGCCCAGACTTATGAAAAATACATGGACAAGTGCATGAACAGAACTGACTTCTTGCGAAATCGTGATGCAGAGATTAGTAGCATCCAGGGGGATGACCCCATGAATGGATCACTTGCAGTTTCCAATGGCACTTCTGAGAAAGTTGGCACTGCTGAGAATGGCATATCTGAGGTTCCAGTACGTTCGGAGTCCCAAGAGAGTAACGATGATACAGTGAGCATCACAGAGATTGGTTACCCTGCACTCATCCAGCAAGTGAAGGCTCGGAAATGTGTAGAGCTGTACATGGCATACTCTGAGAGCTTCCTGCAGAAGCAGACACAACAGAATCCCAGCATCAGCAGTGACTCAGATGGGCATTCTGGACTCCTTGTACTGCTCATGACCGCCATCATGGCTCTCAGCAGCACCCTCTTGCTGCACTGACAACAAGGATATGGCCCTACTGTGTGTTAAAGAGTGTCAGACTTGGAGACCTTTGGGCTCATCATAAATTCCCTGGTATAAGACTTTTCATATCACTGCCTGACATATCATGGTTCACAATATTATCATGTTATTGTATGAAACAATACTGCATGTTTTAAAGTACCTGTTATTTATGTGCAACATTTTGACTGAAAAGAAACACAGGCAGCATTTAATTCAGGACTTACTAGACTACCATATATCCTCACTAGCACACATCTGCTTGCTAGCTTCTCAGCGACTAAACTTATATCAAAGAAAGAACTGACTAATAAGGCAATCTATCTTATTCAATGCTTAACAGTAACCAACACTTTATTTAAAATTTTTTACATTAAGTGTTAATGGATAATTATTTTATGAAGAAACTATCAGGAATTATGGATTTGCACTGAAAATACAGTATATTCCATATTATTAATTATAATTTTTTCATTTAAATTTATTAACTTCTTGATGGCTTTTTATTATTTCTAAATAAACTTTAACATATATAACACAAATTTTTTTGCAAGACTTACTGCTATGGTAGTTTAGTAATTTATCAAACAGTATGTTCTCTTGAGTGCTTCCTATTTTTTTCTTGCAACTTAATTGAATATCACTTTATCAGATCCTTATCTGTAGAGCTTAACAAAGGTCCACAATCAGTGACTTGGCAGAAGTATGAAAGATGTTCTATCCAAATCCAACAGCCAAAAATTTTTATTTTTCTAGAAATACATCACTGTCAGAAATGTCAAATCTAACCAGGAGGCCACAGTCCAAACTTTACAAACGTTTTATTGATAGACCCCATTATAAACACAGTGAATGAGAGACATACATGATATTCAAACAGATATTCGAAACCTGATGCAGAAACCCCAGGCTGTTCATGGTCCAATACAAATCCAAATATCTACAATACACAAAGTATTTCTTTCTTTCTTTTTTTTTTAACGTATATATGTTCTTAAGAAGGCCAAATGGAAACAGAGACTCCTAGGTCTCGCACTCACACTCACATATACACATATTGGCAGCATTAGCTTAAGGGCTGTGCAAGAGAACATGTCCATCACACATTTCAGGATTAGTTTAAGTGCTACTGGCATCCCTACAGAGGCAAGAGGAATCCTGCAGTGGCTTGTTTGCGTTCCTGTGATGAGGGTGTTGTGTCTCTGATCCTCAGGGGTTTATGGGAATCGGACTCGGTGAGTGATGGATAATGTTGTCTGTAACACAGGTACGAGAAGGTCAAACCCAGCAGTGATCCCACTAACACATCTGGAGGAACAAGCAGAAGAGAGACAGGATACAAGGACATTGTTAAAAATGAAGCTGATATTCATATTATTCAAGAATATATATATATATATATATATATAAAAAAACAGACAGAGCCACAGTTTAGCTGTGTGAGAAACACTTGTATGAAGCTGAAATCTTTTTGAATATTGTGTTTACACACAGTTCATTTAACTTTCTTCCTAACTCCCGTGACACTCTACCACAAATGTCTATTGTCTTTGTATTTATTTACTTTTATCTAACTTTTTCCTTTAAACTATTGATTGCTTTGTTCATGTTTTTGTATATTTCTGTTCATTTATTCCTTTATTTATCTTTCATTTCTGTGTATAGGATTCCCAGACAAAAAAACCTGTCGCATACACCAATGACTGTGTCTCACTGTCAGCAGGCTGCGCGCCTGGACAAATTTAACTAAAATGTTTTATTCAATTTTTGGCAAGACTCTGAGGTCAATATGTGAAGCATCGACATTGACAGGGATGGTGTTGTTTAAAACAAATCAGAAGCAGGATGTTAGAGAATGGCAAAAGGGCGTTATTGCATTTGGCAAAAGAACAACCATCAAAGGAAGTTGCATGTGTTGAAATAGATGGTAAACAGGTCTATAAATGATGGAAATGAGCTTGTGGAATAATTTGAAACAGTAAGTGAAATTACTGAAGCTGAATTGCACATAGTGGACTAAAATTGACAGGAATTGCACACAGTGGACTAAAATTGACAGGAATTGCACACAGTGGACTAAAATTGACAGGACGTCTCTTAAGACACTAGTGGAATACATATCTTACAGAACTGGCACTGTGATTAAGGAAAACTGAGGTGGAACTAAGTATTAGGGTAGATATTACACAAACGACTGTTTTAAACAGAGAACTTATTCCTGTATTCTTCTCTATAGGCTGAAATGCTCCAGCAGGCCACAGTGTTACTGCAGGAAGCTTACAATTATTTTTAATACTAAAATAAATGTTAAAATTATAATTTAAAACTATAGAAATATAATATGTTACTGTGTGTTATTTTTGCATAATCCAGTTCATTATTTGACTCAGCAAGATTGTTGATTGTGTGGATTCTCATTCACCTTGCCAGTGATGTTTGTAGTCACAAGTTCTGGAGACAGCGATCAAGACAGCACAGAGTAGAGGTGTGAGGAACGCACACAGACGCCACGCTTTTCCCCGACCAGCCAGACTGAAACAGTGAAGCTTCCCAGCTATGAAAAGTGCCGTAAAGCCCAGTCCGGCAAATGCAACTAATATTTAAGAAAAACAAATGTATATAGAACACAGACATTAGTGTATATTATAAATATTTAATACCATAGCGGTTAGATTTTTGATTATGATTGGTCCGAAGGGGTTGATTAATTTGACAGTAGTGCAGGCTGCAAAGCCAAGTCAAGGTTTATATTAATTTTATAGAGACATGCTGTTATTGGAAAATAATCAACTTTGGGGTGGTACCTGTAAGGGATTCAAATTCACAATTTCCTGGTGAACACTTTTCTTTTGCGACACTCAGATGAGTCTGCTGTGAGTGCACGTTTTCATTTGCTCAATAAAGACCTCTATTCTGCACTGCAAATGTGTTTCAGTATGAAATCTACCAACATGAATCTGCACCCATATTCATTCCTATGTTTCAGTCAGACACTGATACAGAATCTCTGGGCAACACCCACACTCATGAGAGGGGTTCTGTGCTGTGGTTTTCAGAGATGCATAGAGGATCACGTGCCTAACCCAAAGCCATTTCCAATAAAGTCATGAGGCTGCTTTAAGGCTATAAAAAGCAGTGTGTTGGTTCTGCAGAACAAGTTACAACTGCCACAGAATTAGGCCTGGTTGTTGATGGGAGTCCTTACTTTTCCTCATATACTTTATACTTTAATCATAACTGTGGTGAGTTCATCACATACCAATAAAAGACTGAGAGTTTGACACACATTTCCATGATCTATATGAGAAATAGTGTACACACTTTAAGAGGGAGGTTTTTGGGTAAACACAAGTAATTATAATGAACAGTAATGAAGATAATGTTTACACGATGAGTGTCCGCTGGGGAAACTCTTCCTCCCCTCTGTGACCATTTCTGGGTCACCGCTGCACTGAAACTCTGGGTTCATCTGACCATCTGGAAAGCAGCGGTAGAAGAAATCGGGACGCGGCCTACAGAAAGAGAGAGGAGGAAAGAAAGAACTAAATTGACTACAGAGAAGTGAAGTCTGAAGATCCACTTTCACTTTAGTTGTTTCAGTACACATCAGAAAAACATCAGCAAAAAATTAAGTGCTTGGGGAGCAAATCTGAACACAGCAAAGGAGAGAAAAAGAGGAGACACCCACGACTAGGTCACTCTGGACATGTCTCTACGTCCCTAATTTAAATTATGACATTGATTCCTCAAATGCACTTTACATTCAAGGAGCCTCTTGAATGTAATCTAAACGTATGATAAAGGTGGTCAGTGAATGGTACTTAGGTCAAAATTACCCAGTGCATTCACGGCACAGTTTATTTACATTTAGTGACGCCAACAAAACTCCATAAAAGGCATAGCTCACGAAGAGCTGAAAATGATGATTAAACGGTGAAAGAGCACCTCCTAAGGGCAGCGTGCGTTAAATCTTCCAGTAATGTATTTTCCAAAAGTGTCTTAAAGATGGAACGTTATCGGCTCATCACTCACCTTCCCACAGTGAGCTTTACAGCATTGGTGAAAACTCCGTTCAGGAGCAGAGTCAAGGTCACAGCTGAGGACATGCAGATACACACACACACAAAAAATCATGCACATTTCAGAAATCATGCTGATGTATTTTATGATGTGATATATGATCAATATTATTATTGTAAAATCTTATCTTAAATAAAGTATATACAGTGCTTTTTGAAAAGAACTGGACAATTTTGTGTGTGTTGTAGATTTGTTGTGTTATGTGAATGTCCTGTGTACTATATAGATCAGTTATTGTGTGCAGCACAATCACATTCATGCATGTGCACGTGCACACACACACACACACACACTGTGTCAGGCTCTTTGGAAGAAATGACAATGCAAACACACAATTAACAGCATCTGAGTCTATAGAAATGAATTTGCATTAGTCAATACATTAGTTTTAAACTATTTAAATTAACATTTACGTCTCTGTGAATGCAGAATATTAACGTTTCTGTGTATGCAGGACTCACCTAACGAAGCCTCCTTAACCTCCCCTTTTTCAGTTCTTTTCAGGAATGCAAAAAACAGAATGGTGGCCAGTGGTGTAAAGAGAGCAATGCTCTGCAGAAGACAGGAAGAAAAGAGGAGCTACAGTTCATCCTCTGTTCCACACCCAAAATCTGTCTTGAGGTGCAGTGGCCAAACTTCAGCTTAACTTTAGGCAAATGCGCAAGTTTACCACAGTGTGTGAAGGCAGACTGGTGTTCATCACAGTGTTTCATCCAAGCAGAAAGATTCTTAATTCATTTCTATGCATAATATGAAACTTCTTAAGCTTTGATGGAGGAGTAAATAAAATACAAAAGAGCAAACTGCATATCGGTTGTTTCCTATTCTACTACTCATCAACACATCACCAGAACCACACCCTTGTCTCAGACACACACACACACTACTCTTGAGAAGAAAAACATAGTGAAGCAGTGTGAAGCAACATGATTTGCAAGCAGACTTGTAGCTTCACACACACTCTGTAGGTCTGTGTTCATTTAAATGAGCAGGCAAGTTGTAAGCAAAACACTTCACTGTGACCTGTTCTATTAGTGAATTTACGGTAGGAGTGCTACTCCAGCAGTTACGGTAATTTCCTCAGCGATAACAATAACACTGAAAATTCCATATCCTAGCAGAAGTCAGCATTATTCTTGAGACAGTGACTGAACATACAAAAGTACCTTATAAAGCGAGTAAGCTTTCTTACACTGAGATTCAAAACTAAAATAAAAACATAAAAACACACTCCTACTTTCAGTGTTTATTAGTTGCGGTAACACAACACACACTTACAAACATGAGTGAGGTAGGAATGTGGTCATTCTTCACATGGTGGAACCTGTAAAGCCAGATTTCCTCAGGCTGGATCTGTCGGGTAAACGGAGCCAGTTGCTCAGTCACTCTGAAATAAGACACGATCATCATCTCATCATCGTAATGCAACAGTTCTTGGAAAAATGCAATGTCCATTTTCATGTCCGTGTCCCTCTTGTCCCTAAAGTAGTCAGTCAGACAAGATGTGTTTGGTGTTTGAAGTCTATGTCTAAGTTTGCACTCTAGTTTTGCACCAGGCGTCTGAGGAAAACATAATGGATTTCTTGCTCGTACAAAATGTTCCAACTTTCCATAAAAAACAATGTGCAAATCTTCAAGTACTTCTAAGCAAATTTGCATGAATGAGACTCTACATGTGAGAAATATCTGTAATTAGCCACAGAATATTTACTGGGTATGGAAACTCTTGCTGCAAAAACACAGCAGACTAAACCATTTCACATAATAGGGGATATATTTCCTTATCTGCTGAGTGGCAAATGATCCACAGGCCTAGACCATCATAGTTTTATCAAACAAACATATCTGCATGTCGAGGGACTACTAATCTCTCCTGGACTTCCCTGTTCTCTGATTGCACTATGCATGATTGCACAGTGATCCTGGACACTTGATAAGTCATTGCATGAGATGATGATGATGATGATGATGATGATGTAAACACTTACAAAAAGACAGCCAGCAGCAGCAAGCGGATGACCACTTCAGCGATGAACTCCTGGTCTAAACTCTTCCTCATCTTTGGATCTGGTGTGTCCCAGTCGCCTGCTTCACCTGAGAAGTGTTACATTTACATAGTTTAGTTATCTATACATATCTTACATAGAGGAATGTATATTATTCCAACCTGGAGTTGTGAAAACTGACTGCCATGGTTTTTGTCTGAACTTCAGTTATCCAGAGCAGTCAGCTGGATAACTTTAGCACAAACTGAAACCTGGCTGACAGTAACACTGTTTCAAGTCCTCTCAGAATTAAACAGGATTGGTCACATGGGTGTGTTTTGACACATGGAATGTTGTCACCACACCAAATTATTATCATTATTATTATTATTATTATTATTACTACTACATACAATTTAAAGCCGAGAACTTTCAGAACCCCAATATGTAATTAAGAAATTGCGTCAGGACTCACACAAATATTTCATTCACTCAGAATGTCAGAAATCGCACAAGCGTTCAATGTCACACAATCTAAACGTCACACAAGCGTTCTATTTCATACACTTAGAACTTGCACAAGCATTCTATGTCGCAAAATCCGAGCATCAGAACTCACTTAAGCGTTCCATGTCTCACAGTCAGAACATCAGAACTGGCACAAGCGTTCTATTTCAGACACTGAGAACTTGCACGAGCGTTTCATGTCATGCAGTCAGAACTCTCAGAAGTGTTCCAAGTCACACAGTCAGAACATCAGAACTCACACGAGCATTCCATTTCATACACTTAGAACTTGCACAAGCATTATATGTTCCGAGCATCAGAACTCACTTAAGAGTTCCATGTCACGCAGTCAGAACATCAGAACTCGCACAAATGTTCCATGTCACGCAATCATGACGTCATTAGTCGCGGGTGCGCTGTATTTTGGCCGCTCCAAGCTTCAGAACTCGCACGAGCGTTACATTTCACGCGCTCAGAACTCGCACGAGCGTTACATTTCACGAGCTCAGAACGTCAGAAGTCACAAAAGTGTGACGGCGCATCACCGCCGCACGCGACTGAGGACACGTCAGCGTTACACGTAGCTTATATTATAAACAGGATGAGCGTCAACCAGTATTTCCACATTCAGGTTTTTAGAACCATTAGCATTAGCATCTCATATCCGTCTATTGTATTGTCTGATACGGACCTTTATGATTCGCTCCTTTTTTCAGCCCGTCTTACACCGGAAGCAGCCGCGCGAGACGGGTTTGGTGAGGCCCGTCATGTATAAGTAAACAGATGTCCTACATGTCCAAAGTGGCTGATGCGTGAAGGTGCGGATCCTCTCCCTCTCCTGGTGAGGAAAGTCCAGCCTGGCACAGAGAGAGAGAGAGAGAGAGAGAGAGAGAGAAGAGACACGTTTACACGTCGCACCGTTCTCACGCCACCTGCAGGTGGTTAGGAATATGAGGCTGAGTCGGAGGAAGACGTGGGCAGAGGTAGGCAGGGTTTTGGGCAGCGAGTGCGCACTCCGGAAGTGAAATGAAGGTCGCGAGGATGAAATAAACCCAGGCAGCTTTTAATGGAATTACATGCATCCTAGTATAAAATACAGCGCAGTGTAGAAGCATATGCTCCTGACCCATCCGGAATTGGGGAAACATCCTGTGCATTTCTGCTAGGAAACAAACGCAAGGAGAAGGAAAGGAAAGGAGAGGAGAAGGAAAAGGAACGGACAAATGAAATGAAAGGAAGTGAAAAGCAGGAAAAGAGAAAGGAAAGCAAAGAAATGAAAATGAAGGCAAGGAACAGAACAGAAAGGAAAGCAAATTGAAGGCAGGAAAAGGGAAGGGAATAAAAAGGTATGGAAAAGAAAATAAAAAATGAAGGAAAGGAAAAAAGGAAAGCAAAGCTAGGAAAGGGGAAGGGAATGAAAAGGAAAGAAAAAGAAAAAAGATAAAGGAAAAAAGGAAAGGGCAAGGAGAAAGACAGGAAAAGGAAGGAAAGCATAGGAAAGGGGGAAAGGGGGAGAGGGGGAAAGGGGGAGGGAGGGAGAGAGAGAGAGAATGGGAAGAGTTGTAAGAAGAAAGAAAAAAGAGAATGTTAATAAGAGTGAGCAGTTTTTCAGGTCTAGCTGCCATACAGGTGATTTTATAGATGAACTGATACTGACTGTAGTCCAGCTGTTTCTCTCGTCACTGTCCATCCACACAAACACAGCAGCACTGAGCAGAGGACATTTCTGAGGCAGCGGTGACACTGACATGGTTGTGTGTGTGTGTATGGTGTTCTGGGTGTATCAGGTACAGCAGCAATGCTGGTTTATTAACTCCTCATTGTCACTATTGTGTTGTAAAACAGGCTAGACAATGATACACACAAACACACACACACCTCGGACAAAATGAGTTATAATCTCTGATTCATTAGGCCACAACCTAAAGGGTGAAGTCAAGTGAGGTGTTTACAAACCATCAACTGATACACTCATAAGAGTACCATACACACACTACCATGCCAGTGTCACTGGAGTGGACACAATGGCAACTCGGAACAAAAGAAGTAAAAAAAAAAAAGAAAGATATTTTAAAAAGAATTAAAAAATAGAAAGAAAAACAGGGAAACAGAAATGGAAAAAAATATAGAAAGAAGAACAGTTCAATTAAATTTTATTTATATAGTTCTTTTAACAATGTTACAAAGCAGCTTTACAGAAATCCAGATATGGACGTAGATTTAGATCCCTAATGAGAAAGTCAGAGGCAACAGTGGTGAGGAAAAACTCCCTGAGATAACGTGAGGAAGAAATCTAGAGAGGAACCAGACTCAAAAGGGAACCCATCTTCTTCTGGCTGACACTAGATAGAGTGATTAGGAGTCATTACTCATCCACAGCAGTGCTAAGTGTGTGAAAGTATCTTCAGTACAAGCATCAGGGTCGTTTTTGATTTTATTACAGTTTTAGCTTTAAGTCTATAGTATCGAAGTGAAGTTATCCACTGTATAATGATTTGGACTTGAGCATAAACTGTTTTTAGCATCTTTAGGGTATCAATGTGGTACCACAGCAATCTCTAGGCTAGCCATGTGGGGGCTCTAAGCAGAAGTAGAGCATCAGGATGGATCACTGGCAGCAGGAATAACACGTATAGCTTAACAGAGAGAGAGAGAGAGCGTGAGAGAACATATTAGGTATGCTCTTGTCCTATAGTGGTTTTAGAAGATGTACATTGTGCACAGAATGCAAGCAGAAACGCCAGCAAGACAAGCTATGAGAGTATAACTTAAAGGGAGAACCAGAAGGTAACACATGAGGGCATCCTGGGACATAAAACAGCCAGCCTCTCCACTCAACAAAACTTTGTGAATGAGGTTGGGGGGATGGGAGCATCCAAACATGCTGGTTTTCCACCTAGACTTAAAGACTGAGACTGTATTGGTGTCCTGAACATTGGAAGGCTGTGGGGCTTTGGAAGAAAAAGTTCTGCCCCCTACTGTAGTCTTCATTATTCTAGGTACCAACAAAGAGCCTGCACCTTTTGATTGAAGCAGGCACGGTAGATCATAAAAGGCCAAAAGTTTGCTCGGGTACCAAGGTGTGAGACCCTTCAGTACTTTATAGGTCATTAGTAGTATTTATAATCAATGCAATATTTCACTGGGAGCCAATGCAGTGTGGATAAGATAGGGGCGATGTGGTCCAATCTTCTGGTTCTGGTAAGGACTCTAGCTGCTGCATTCTGGACTAACTGGAGCTAGTTTATTCACACACTGGAACATCCAGACAGCAAGGCATTACAGTAGTCCAGCCTAGAGGCAACAAGAGCATGAACATGAATAGGGAAAAAGAAAAAAAGGAAAAATAGTGCAGGCTCAATGTTTTTGCACATCTGTTCTTAAATAAAAGCAGTTGAACAGAAAGTGTGAACATTCAGTAGAGATTTTATTGAAGTCGAACCAGGCAAGTCTGAGAGCGAGTAAATCTGTGGAATGTTGTTTCTCTGAATAAATTAGCAATTCTGAAGAAAAAAACCATCTCAAAAGTTGGTCAAATAAAAAATACAGTAAAAGAAAGTTACAAAAAGAATGTGCCTATACGTTCACAAACATTCAGAAGTAATTTTACAGGCATTCTTTAGACACTACGATATAATGATAGTGGAGTTCTTTACTTTCTACTATGTACAGCTGGACGAGCTTGATGCCGTAATGTCCCAGAACACAATAACACTGTGGCCACACCCCCACTCAGGAGCACAGCCCTCTATGAAACTCAGAGAAGCTCGTTCTACCCAGATAATATCATTTACGATACTTTTATTCAGTTGGAGTGTATACTGCGACTTGACGCGCGTGGTGAGTTTTACATTAACACTTAGGATTTACACACAACAGAAATAAGTCCAGTAGCAAGATTCCTTAAACAGTCTATGAAAGGAATGTGACACGTCCTTAACACGTCAACACAAATGATTTCCCTTGGAGCTGGTGAGATGGCATCATATTAAAAAATATAAAATTGAACAACATAAAGAACAGGCACAAACATGCACAAGATGATTTATGACACTTTAAATCACGTATAAAAAAACAGTGAAGTACAGTGCACTAACACTCTTTAAGGAGGTAAATACAAAATGGCTGATATGGCAACAAAGGCTCGTCTTAAAAGTCCAATCAGTAACACTATGCCTTTTAAATCGTTTAGCTCAATTTATACCTATACAAATTCTAGGACTACTGAAAGGCATTTCATCAGAAGGAAACTGAAACATTTAATTTGTATTGAATTAGTGAAAGTCAAAATACAATAAGGGCATACAAAAAACCAAATGTTTCATGTCAGGATACCAAACACACTTCTGTGTTAAACTGTTTGTCTGAGACTGGAGACAGAGTGCACACTGCACAAACTGCATTGCTCACTCACGGAGAAAAGTGCTAATGATAAACAAAAAGTCGTACCTCATCATCAAACCTGCTACACATTAATCCACTCAAAAAAAAAAAAAAAAAAATCCAGCATGTCACATATTTGCCATTATTATGAGATAGTAGACCTGTCACAACCACATGTGCATACATGCACGGACATAGTGTGCTGAATAGTCACTGAAAGTCACGGAGGAAACAACAGGAAAAAGAATATAGGCAAAAGGAAGACAAAAGGAAAACATGAACAAAAAACATGTAAAAAAGAAAACAAGAAACTGGGGGGGAAATCAAGCAAAATAGGAAAAAAGAAAGGGGGTAGAAAATAAAAAATAGGCAAAACAAAGAAAGAAAGAAAAAATAGGGAGAAAGAAAACCTAGGGAGAAAAAAAAAGAATAGGGTGAAAAAAAGAAAGAAAATATGTTTTAAAAAAAATTGGGAGAAAAAAGAAAGTGAAAAGTATAGAAAAACAAAGAAAGAAAAATAGGGAAATTTGGGGAAAAATAGGAAAAACAAAGAAAGAAAGTGTATTTATAATGAGTATGTGTTATAGAATTGTAATTACTGTGCAGTTCCATTGAGTGCTAATATAAGCAAAGCTGCTGCTGGGTCAGGTGCGGTAACATACGTTATTACATCACCTGTTAGTTGGAAAATCAAAATTTTCCATCATTCATTCCGGTTCATTCCACAGAAATGTTCAACACTGAAACCTAAATATTTTAGTACAGTGTTAGAGAAACAGAAGCTCTTACACAGTAATTCGAAGATATCTTCCCATATCTCTAAACTGTGACAGATGACAAAAACAGTGATGTGCTGGATTTTTTTTTTAACCCTCTGTGTGTAAACAGGCTCGGCATTGTAACTCCAACAACACGAACAAAACCAAAGTGCATGAGGCGTGAACAGCGCTCCAGATTTCGAGCACAGCACAGGACCACTCCTGGATGCAACACGTTTTAAAAAGCCTTGTTTTGGCAGTGACAAACTTCCAAGGTTCTGCAGACTTAAAGAACGTCTGGAATTACAGGATTAGATTTAATAACATGTAGTGGTGAAGTGGGAAGGAAAATGAACAAATCGACTGGCTAAGCAATACTGATTTATACAAGGGTGCTAAATATTTTATTGTGTGTTGAGATTATCCTAATCTTGGACACTCCAGATAAACATGTCTGAGTGTTTAGAAGATCACAGCAGCATTCAAATGATCCAATAGATCCACCTTCTTGGTTCTGGCCCATTTTTAACCAGGTCTAATATTTTCATCTGTATCGTGCAGCCCTGCTGAACACTGTTATACACTGTGCCAGGATGCACTGAACGTCTGCCACGATCAACGCTACTGAGTTAATAAAGTAACATATGGAATAGTAGTTAAAAGTTAAAATACATTTTGGTAACCGTCATAAACCTACTGAAAGGCATTGCTGGTTTTTGCCTCCGTCATGAGCTGGAAATTCATTTAAAAATGGATGCTGCACTGCAGACCATCTCCAACTGGTTGAGGAATGGTCACAAAATTAGGACGTTTTGAGTTCAATGAGCGTAATGAATATGCATTGGCATTGGTGCCATTACCAAATCATTCGAATCTGAATGAACAACTCAAGACATTGTAGCATTCATCAAAATCCTGGGTTGTTAATTTGACTGGGTTATTAAGGTACACTGTGATTATGATACCTTAAAAGTGGTAACTATTGTGTACAAATGAAATTTAAAAAAAGAAAATGTACATTGGCGACATCACCGAAAATGATATTTTAAAAAAATTCCTTATGGACTGATATTCCTATCGGCACAACACCAACGATGGCAGTGTTCAGGTGTTTATCATGGCTGATCCTCATAAAAATGCTGAAATTTAAGTGCTTGTCTATGAAATTAATTAGTCACGACAAGGAGTGAGTCTGAACTTAACACAGGCTGAGCGAGTGATGGAAAAAAAAAGGGGGGCACGTATACAATGACATTAAGAATAGTGATATCAAACTCACTAATAATACCAATGAACAATACTGTACATTGTGAGCGGATGTAAACGTAGTCATAAATATATTCGTGATATATATATATATATATCTTACAAATCACAAACGCACGGGTATGAAGAGGCAGCACGTAACCAAAACCGGAGTCACAGTCCTTTTTTTCCACAACTAGCCGATATTCAGACATGTAGTGAAAATTCTAGTGTAGAGAATCTGATCTACGTTTCTCGTATGAATCCTTTCTATTTACACTGAGGTACATTGAATGAAGTTCTCAAGGTGTTATAGGTACCGTAGAGTGTGTAAAAGATCTCGGCTCTGCTCTGAGGATGAATTAGAACCCGGCTTGAAAAAGAAAATATAGGTAAAGTGACGATTAGTGGGTGCTGTGTGATTCATTTCCACATTTCTGGATCTGAAAGTGAAGTCGTAAATTGTGACTTTTCGGCTCAAAAACGATCACCCTCTGCTGTAGATCTGGAATGGACAACAACCAACTTGTATGTATAATGATTTTGAATTGCACACCGCCCCCTAGCTGCATGGAGGGCCTCGTTTTTCTGAATTCCAGTCACCGTGTTGAAGTATTTCCGTATAAGAGCTGTGGCTCAGTCACTCAGCCATTTCTCCTTCCTCATCCTCTTCTGCCTCTCTCTCTGCATCCCCCTCATCCTCCTCTTCCCTCTCTGCTTCTTCTTCCTCCTTCACCCTCACAGCAGTAGGGAGACTGGGTGCTCGTTCTGGGTCGTGATTGGGACAGCAGGGCCTGTTATCCTGGGCGGAAAGCACCAGCTGCCCCGCCTCATGATCCTGGCAGAAAGAGGCGGGGCAAAAGTGGCAGAAAGCAGAGGCGGGGCGCTGACACACACTGCATTGGTGCCAAGGGCATTCCCAGCGACCTGAACACACACACACGCAACAATGTATGAGTCACAACAAAAGGGTATCTGAGTCTACTTGGATCACTTGGGTGAATGAAAGGGTCAGTGAATGGGTCAAACAGTCTATGTGTGATTGAGTCACTTAGAGAGTAAGTCGGGATGTGAGTGAGTCACAGATTCAATGGGTGAGTGAGTCACTGACTCAGTGAGTCACTGACTGAGTCAGTCACAGTTTCAATAAGTCAGCTAATCAGTGAATCAATGAGTCACTGACTGAGTCAGTCACAGATTCAATGAGTGAGTCACTGAATCAGTGAGTCACTGACTGCGAGGTAGGATGTCATTTGGTGAGTGAGTCAGGGATTAATTAAGTGATTCGGGAAAACGTTTAATAAGTAACTCAGTGAGTCACAGACTAACGAGTAATCTAACCGATGCCACCTGGTCTCCTTAAAGTATTTTTTGTTGTAGCATGTGATGTAAACCTTTGGTATAAATTCTGCATGTTCCCCAAAATATACAGTCACTAATACATGAATATAAAAAAGCCAAAAGAACATCAACACTTCAGCATGTACATATGCAATGTCTTTTTTTTTTTTGGTGATTCACTGAGTGAGTCAAAGAGTCATCCAGTGAATCAGTCTGTGTTACTGAAGAGCACTCCATATAGATAGTGTAGTTATTTACAGGCTCACTCTGTCTGAACGGGTGTGGCTTAGCATACCATAAGGGGGCGTGGTCAGGTTGAGGCAGAGCAGGTGATAGGCTCTGGGACAGTCCTTCCTGTCACACATGACCAGTTCTCCGCCCTCGCCACAGCAGTAGCAGTAATAATCATGACTGCGGCTTTCCGTCTTCAGCTTCCTCTTCCTCACCTTCAGCTTCGAGTTCCTCACCTTCTCCTCCTTTTCCAACACCACAGCACTCTGAGGAACAGGAGAAGATTACACACATATACTCATGAGACCGAGCAGAGCAGACGGAAAGAAAAAAGCAAGAAATAAAAAAAGGGATGAGAAATGTAAATGCAGAAATGTAGCTATAGCTACTAGTATTCTCTACACACACACACACACACACACACACACACACACAGTGGTGATAAATACACTCTACTAATCCCTATGTCTGTGTGTATGTGTGTACCTTTGGTCGGACTCCCAAATAGCCGCTGCAGTTCTCAGCTCCGCAGTGACATGTCGTCCTCCCGTTCCCCAAACAGTCCAGGTTATAATTAAATGTCAGTTCAGTGTCTGTTCACACACACACACACACACCTATGACTCACAGCATGTAAAAACCTCAAACACTGAATCCCCAGTTTATAAAGGATTCAATACATTCCAATTCACTTCACCCCACCCATCAGCAGTTAACTTCCTAAATTTAAACTTGCATTAGATCTTAAATACGGACTTTTTGCATTTGAATGCATTGCGCATAATGACGAGCTAAAGAGAATGTTGGATTAGTGTTTGCTCTCTCACCTGCAGCGATGTCACACAGAGTGAAGAGGCCAATGCGGACGTCTCCGTTCACTGTCCATTTCTGCGTCTCGCAGTTTGGGCTGCAGCTGTGATTCATAAAGCGAGACAAGTTCCCTTTGGGCCCAGCATCAATCACACGATCCTGAAACACACACACACATATCTTCCAAACCGATCCAGCAGGATGCAGTGCTTGTAGTTTTCTCCAATTTACTTTAACGTTAGTGGTAATATCAGTATTACGGTGTAATTTTTTTATTATTATTATTATTATTATTATTATTATTATTATAATACTATTATAATACAATTATTATTAACATTATAACCATTTTGGGTTTCCTATTCATGGCATCCGGTCATATTTATACACTGCCTGGCCAAAAAAAAAAAACTCAAATTCTTAAGAGCCTATGATTGGATCATTACAGCAGAGATTAAAATGTTTCAGCTGGCAACAATTCTTTTAACCCTAACTGATGCAGTGTGTAGCTTCTCATGAAAGTGAAAGTTCGACCATTTCCACACGTATAATGTGAAGAGAAATTACAGGATTGGGACTAAATAGCTGTGTGGCCACAAGAAAGCCACTTGTTAGTGAGGCTAATTTGGAAAAAAAAACAACTTCAATTTGCTAGGGAGCATAAAGTTTGGACTGTGGAGCAATGGAAAAAGGTCATGTGGTCTGATGAGTCCAGATTTACCCTATTCCAAAGTGATGGGCGTGTCAGGGTAAGAAGGGAAGCGCGTGAAGTGATGCAACAGTCATGCATAGTGCCTACTGTACAAGCCTCTTGAGGAAGTGTTATGATCTGGGGTTGCTTCCATTGGTCAGGTCAATGCTCAGCATCGTTATGCAGCAATGAAATGAAGTCAGCTGAGTACCTGCATATACTGAATGATCAGGTTATCCCATCAATGGCTTTTCCAGGATGACAATGCCAAGATTCATCAGGCTCAAATTGTGAAAGAGTGGTTAATGGAGCATGAGGAGTCATTTTCACACATGAATTGGCCACCACAGAGTCCTGACCTTAACCCCTTTGAAAGTCTTTGGGATGTGCTGGAGAAGACTTTACAGAGTGGTTCGATTCTCTCGTCCTCAATACAAGATCTTGGCCAAAAATTAATGCAAATCTGGACATAAATAAATGTTGTGACGTTGCATAATTTTGTTGAAACAATGCTACGATGAATGTGTGCCCTAATCAAAGCTAAAGGCGGTGCAATGAAATATTAGTGTGTGCAACATTTTTTTTGGCCAGGCAGTGTGTATTTACACTTTGACTATAAGATGAACAAATCCTCGCTCATGCTGGGCTTGACTGAGGACATGGCCAAAGTGGTTAAAATAAAATATTACCTTGGTGAGGGTGAGCATGTAGAAGTTGGTCACATGGTTCTTGTTGGCATGGCTGATTCGCTGTCGACATTCCTCCAGATCGATCAGTTCTCCTACGTACTCCATCACAAAATCTCCCTTCAAACACACACACACGCGCACACACACACACGATCCTCAAGTCAATTTTAACTCTAACATTACTCTTCTGAAACATGAGGTCCTGTTTCCAAGACAACTTACAAAAACAACTGTTCACATGTTCCTTTATCAACCATGATAGGATAAACTTCCGCTAAATGAAATGGCAGGGGCAAAAGATGTCCTGATGTTGCCGAGCAACAGGTTTCCCTGGGCGGACATCAGCAGAGCTTAAACCAGTCACAAACTATTGCCACTCTCGACATATCAGCACACTAGCAGTAGTCTGATGTTAAGTATCTAAGTATAAAATGTTAAATATAAACTATTCTGGTCATGTCATATGATCAAATTTGTGCTTGGCTGATCAAATTTAACTTCCCCTGCCTTGTCCACCCAGTGACTCCCGTCACCTAGTGTTATGGCATGGAGAAAGATTTCCGTATTTCTGACTGACCTTTTTGAGGTCCTGTTTGGTTTTGAGGCCCCAGCCGCGTGTCTCTGTCTTGATCACTTCCATTTTTGGATAATGCCGTTTGTTGAAGCTCTGGTTGAGGCAGCGTTCGGCGGCGGCACACACCTGAGGGTGACACTCGTACTGCAGCGCCCGGTTCACACACTCTGATTCCTGAGCGCACGGGCGCTCATCGCTCGGCTTGCAGTTGCAGCGTGGGATCTCCGACAGGTCAGCCACACGCACCTGCACCTTCCCTATGGGCTTGTTACACTGAGCAGGGGAGAAAATGTATACATGTTTAAAAGTTTAAATCAACAGAAAAGGAAGAAGAAATGTGTGTTGTGTTAAAGAGTGAGTCGTTGTGTTGTACCTTGATGAGTTTGTATGGTGGAGGCCGTCGTGAGTTGCGTTCCTGTTCCAGAGCTTCTTTGGTCTCTCGCTGAGATTTCAGTTCTTGGAACCTCCTCGCTGCCTCCTCAAGTGCTACACACACACACACACACACACACACACACACACACACACACGCAATACCACAGAGGTATTATAATTACTCTTTCCAAGTGCAGTGAAAACTGTGTCCTACATTGTCACACTGCATAAAATGACATTTTAGCAAGTGAAGATATCTTGAATAAAGGAAAAGTTAGCTAAAGATTATAGGTTTTATAATCTAATATTTGTTTAAAAGCAATCTAATAAAGAGAAACCTTAGTTCAGTTTGTCTATATTAAATATATTGGTACTTTTGGTATTGGTACAAATTTGAAAGAAAAAAAGATATATACATAAACTGCATCTTTAATGGGAAGTGGCAAGTAGATGATTCTCACACCATGAACTTATCACCCTTTATTCCTACCTTTTTTAAAAGTCTTGTTAATCCCAATTTGTCCCTCAGCGAAGTTCTTGTCGTTCTCCAAGTATGGGAAAACTCTGCCCTGGTGGATCCAGTAGTAATCGTGCGACCCGAAGAAAAAGACTGGAAAATCCCCGATGTCATGTTTCAGATTCTGGATGTTGGACGGAACCAGCCGAGGGTTACAGATCTCAGCGGGCCACCATCTACACAACAGAGAAATCACAACGGGACATAAATAATGTTTACTTTCTATGCAGCTGAAATTTAAAAAAAGAAAAAAAAAATCTTATAAGTGAGGCATACAAATGCACAATTTTTAGTCTAGGCCACTTGAGAGGTTTGGTGAATTCCAGCATTTCCCACACTGACACTCTGTTTACATGCCTACACGACTGCTCTGTCCACCACAGAACGCTAGTTTTGATTAATGCTGTTTCTTTGTTTGATCGCAGTTTGTTCACATGACCAATCAGTGTCAGTACTGCTAACTCTTCCCCTAGCACCATTATTCCCTGCTGAGCATCCAGCTGGAAGTTTCAGTATTGGACCAGGCTTGCAGGTGTGTATTATTTTATCAACTTTGTTACGGACAGTGAATTGCAACGTCTTCAGACTAACAGGAGTGACACTGTGTTAGGGTTGGTTCTGTGATAACAGTCCCTCTGCAACTTGCACACTGTTACACACTAATGTTCCTGCTTCCCTGTGAAGCCACACTGTCTGCTGTAATTACTGTACAATGTAGCACTGTTTTGCACTCATCTTACACTGTCCTACATTGTCATCCCATTGTATGACCTTGTATCACTTCTTTGCGGTTCGTTTGGATGTGTTCTGCATTTTCACCTGTAGTTGCCCAGCTTGACCCAGACGATCTGTTTGTAGCGAGGTTTCTTTCCCGCTCTGCATTCACTACAAAGCCAGGCTCCCTCGGGCATCTCCATATTTAAACAGGACGGGTGGAAAGAGGCGGGGCATGCCTCGCAGCACAGGAGTCTTCCTCCTACACACACACACACACACACACATATATATACACACACATTAAACACACAGGTGCTTTACTGTGGGCCAGTCCTAGCCCCAGCTCCTAATCGTCGGCGGTCGCTATTCACCAAACCTCACCCAAAAGCAAGTGTGTCTCAAACGCTAAACGCACTGAGGATGAGCGCGGAACTGCACGGCTTTTTTTACTGCACCCTCATCGACTTCCCCTCGGTCAAGTTATGACAGCCAGTGTAGCATAATAGAGGAGGCATTACTGTAGACTAATCAATATGTAACAACTAAAGTGACTAAAATTTAAAATGAATTTTTTCACACTCCTCTAACACTTCTAACATACTCACTCGTGACCATATTAGCGAAATCGGAACAATCCCCGATAGACGCTCCCCTCGTCATGCTGCAAATGCACAGTCATGTAATAAACTAGACGACTCACACTTCTGAGCGTGTTAGGGGAAGTGAACAAGGGTACATTAAAACAAGCTGAAATGCAGCAAGACTATTTGCATATTTCTGGGGCCCACTCTCGAGGGTGAGATTTGAGAAATTCTGAGTATTTTTACAGTCATTTGAGACACAGCCAGAGCAAGTGGATTAGATGCAGGATGATGAGCGGCATGCGCGCATACACACACACATACACACACACACACACACACACACCTGCACTAAATAGCAGAGGCAAAATAATCGCAACCCAAACTATTCTGAATGGCAAAAAAATCTGTGCAGCAAATGACGAGGCCAAAAAATGAATGAGAAGTAAAATGCAAAGAATTTACATGCTGCCATCCAAAATAGGTTTGGATTAAAAAGCAAAACAAAACGAAGGATAAGCTTAAAGCGAATGTTAATAAAACCCAAACCCAAAGTGATTTAAAGAAGGTTTCGTGGTGTGTGTCATGAAAGTGCAGCTCAAGGACTCAAAATAACTACAGGCAACTGAATTTTCATTAAAAAAACAAAAACACAAAAACAGTTTGTCATAAAACAAAATATACACAATGTTCCCTTACCCCAAATGTAGTCAATCAGCCATGAAGTCTTTGGTGTCTGAAGTTGTGTACTAGAGCTACGAGGCTACGAGGTTTAGCATCGCTCAACCGCATACCTAGGTCATCACACACTCAACTTAAACACTTTTTTAAATCTCAGACAGCCACGCTTATGCGGTTTCGGACACTATAAAATAGACAAAACGATGCTGAGGGGCTGAAAACAATTCTTGAAGCGGAATCACATTTTTCCTCATTGAGGTAGGCAGAACTTTGCAAAGCGTGCGAAGAAATGCCAAAAATCACTCAGGCACTGAGCTGGAGCTAAATACACCATTAATTCATTACATAAATGACCTGTTTAAAACTTTTATGCAGTGCTACAACTCTGTCCTTTGCCTCAGTTTAGCAGCTCACATCTAGAAAAAAAAAAAAAGCTTGGTTAAGTTGATTCAGAGTCGAATTGCTTTCTTACTGCAGCTGAACTGCGCTGGAATTGATTCGGAAGTGAACAGTGACCACGTTGCCAAATGCTTGTGGACTGGTTATTGAGTTCACATCTGATCGCTGTGCTCTGACCTGCCTAAAGAACCACACTGAGGGAGAAAACACACCAGGGTTCCAGTCAAACAGACTAAACACTGCATATGTGAAAGCATCATTAGATAGTTTGCAGTTTGCACTAAAACACTAAAAATGGAGACTATAAGCATTCCTGACATAGCTCCAGTGCAAAACTAAGGCATATTCACACACCAAATATGTTGGCTACATTTAAAGTTACTTTATTGACTTTTGTGGATCAATTCTGTCTTTTTTTAACCCTGTGTTTCTGTGTTAAGCACAGAGTTGGATTCTATGAATAGAGTAAGTTTATTACTGTTAAACGTCGTGCAGTTTTGGGAAACCAGTAGCCAGCTGCGAGTTAGTCAGTTGCACCAGTGGAAGGCAAGTTATTACGCCCTAATGCAAACGTAAAGCAGCTTCAAGGTCATAAACTACTATATCACAGTATAAGAGGATTATAATGTAACAGGGTTTTAGATTTGTGCTATTCTTCTAGACAATAGCCTATATGTACTAGAGTAAGGATATGTTTTCCAGGCTTCAATGTACTTCTGTTTCTCTGGACAAGAGCATCTGCTAAATGCTGTAAATGTACATTTATATTTATGTACCTCCTGTTTTGGTTCAGAAGAAATACAGGAGATCACAGAGTCCAAGCTGAAATCATAGACGCAGTGTTAATTTACTGTTTATTGTCAGCTGGTGTTACTGATCAGCTGCTGTATATACATCTGTCGTCACTTTATGCAGTATTGACGCACCTTGAGTCTGTGGTGTGACGACTCGGCACTCCTTCAACACTGAACACTCAAATTGTACAGTTTAACACTTCACCCTCAACATCCAACTCAATTTCAACTGGTGCGACTGGCTGCTGGATTTTAGACACACACACACACACGTACACGCACACAGCCTCAGCACTAATGTGTAAAAGCATCTAGCAATTTGTAAGTGTGTATACCAAGCATGTGCTGACACTACATTCTCATATTATGATAATTGCCTAAACTTTTACCACAGTTTGCAAAATTATCATAATATTGTGGGTTTTTTTTTTTAAATGACACTGATAAAACATTGTTCTTTCAAATATAGGAATGTTTTGAAGGAACCCTGGAGGACAACTGTCCTTATGCTGCCTTATGAATGGGAGTCATCTTCTCCAAAAAAAAAAAAAAAAAAAAGCTGCCTACCTAGAAATTTTAAAATGCTAGTACTTCTGATATAGTATAAGACACATTACATCACCAATCATCAGCACATGCCCAATATATCGCACGACTGAGCCTGCTTACTGCTAAGCTAAACAACACTAAGCTGTTATTATGCGAGCCGTACGTTATTTTAAGTCCAGCGTTTGCATTAGTAGCTGCAAATTAGAAGAGCTGAAATTAAAAACAAACCAAAAATAAATAAATAAAAGCAAAGGCTTGAAAAGCGACAGGGTAAAAAGGGGACGGGAGCGAACGTGAAGTTACCTTTGGCCGGATTCTTTTGGGTAGCTGACGAAGGAGAAGGAATCAGAGGTAATTTCATCAACTCAGCACGATTTGACTCAGTCAGAAGGTAGTGAGACTTAAACGTATAAGAACTTAATACGGTGTCAGTGAGGTCGTGCACTAAGCGTCCTACACGAGACAAACAGGAAAACCCGTGAGCAGTCAATCACACTCCCCATGATTGCAGAGAACACACACCAAGCTAAACACCACACACACACACAGACACACACACAGACACACACACAGACACACACACAGACACACACACAGACACACACACATAGACTCCTGAACGGGATGTAGGGAGTCCTGAAAGAAGAAAACACACATTTTGGAGTTTTCAGTGTTGGCCTGGGAATCAATGGTTAAAATGCAAATAGCTGTTGTTGTAAATCTACTGTTTCATTTTTGGCATTTACCATAAATTCCACCAGCATCACTATTTCAGGAATTTTATTTGTCTTTAGATTCATGTGAGGTAATAGCTCACATTTGGCTTATAAACAAGTATAAACTATTCTGAGTTATATTTTCAGTTTTCACAGTATCAGTAGCACTATAAAGACTTTTCTCTTTTATAAAGAGACTTTTTTTCCCCCCATCTTCTCCCAAGCCAACACCCTCCTCATCAGGATTTCTACAGACACTACAATAAAGAATGATCATTACTCAGCTTCTACTCCTAAGGAGTTACAGCACGACTTATTAGAAGAAAAGGGAATTTCTATTCTATGAATTCAAAAGGCTGAAGGTGCAATCAGTGCTACACGTCGATAGCATGTCAGTGTGGGAGCAAAATGATGCCATAAAACACTGGTATGTTTCTGTGAGGATGTGTGAAGTTACACATACACTATTGTTTAAAAATGTTCTCAATAATAAAAAGGCATTGTGCTGCAGATACAAACTAGCACCTGCAACTCCATGGTTCATCTTGCTTGTATTTATAACTGAATGAATGCTAGCTGTAAAAGTGTACATCTCTATAGATGACTTTAGAATAGATGAAAAAGCTGTACAGCTTTGAGAGCAGTGTTTAAATAACATTAATATCCAAAATGTCTCATGTTTGGAAAGTGCTGGCCATCATTTGTCATTTAATAACCAGGGCCGTGATCACATGGTTGTAACTACCACCCTTAAAATAAACCTTCAACTGCCATATGAACATCTAGACAATGTTGATTTAAATCCCTTAAATAGTAAGAAATGTAGAGCAATGACAAATCCAGTACAATACGACTGTACATTTGCATCAAGAAATGCAGCTATTCTACAAACAAACCATCTTTTATATATAGTTAGTTACACAAAGAATAAAACACTTCAGGATGTGCTGTTACAGGAAAATAATCAGTGACGGGGTGTTGTAATGCTGTTACCACTCCAAAACTGAGTATTTTCCTATAACAGCACTTCCTGTAGTGTTTTATTCCTCATACATCACAGCAAATCACCAACTATTACAGATTTTTATTCACTACTGAATGACTTTTTATCCATTTATACAGCTTGCCATGTTACTGAGAAAGTACAACACACTCTGTCCTAAAGACTTTCCCATGTTGGAAAACTTACTGTTACAAAGCGCTGACACTGCAGACTCATTCCACAAACTCATTCCTTAAATGTCTCCTTCACTGCAAAAAAAGTCATCTTAGCAAGTGAAAATATCTTGAATATAGTCACATTTATCTAGAATTTCTTATAAGATAAAAAGAAACCAAATATAAAATCATTAAACCTAAAGCTTGTAGTTTTCTTATTCTATTGGCAGATCATTTTGCTTCTTTTTAGAAATAAATGCTTAAAATGAGCAAAATTACCTGCCAACAGAACAAGACTATTTCAAGCTTGAAATGAGTACAAACAGCTTGAAATAGGTTTAATAATCTTATATTTGGTATATTGTAATTTTTTAATACAAAATACTGGATACATTTGACTATATTCAAGGTATTTCCACTTGATGTCATTTTTTTGCATTGTTACTGAAAACTACACCAAAGCAACAATCATCAGAATTTCTTTGCTAAAAAGCAGCAAATTTTTTAATTCTTTATTATTAGGTTTAGATTATGTGGAGCATCTACCATAAAAAGAGTTACTATGGAAATGATAAGGCATTCGAGCGAGAGGCACTACGCTCAGAGCTGAGGTGTTATAGAAAATTAATCATCACCTTTTGTGGTATAATAAACAGTAAGTGACGGCCAGCACTTTTCAAATATGTGGATTTTGATGTTATTACATCATTCTCATCATGAGAACTACCACTCTGGAAAATTCTGGAAAAACTCTGGAACTGTACAATGCTTTTTTAAGTGTGTTTACCAGTGTTTTGATTAAAATATATAATTCCAACCTATTTTTTAAAATTACTTTACCTCCAACACATTGGCCATGTTAATAGTATGCCGTGCTTATGGAAGACAGATTGAATAAAAGTTTAAATTCTAGATTGAATAAAAGTTTAAATTCTGTTTAAAGTTCAACTTTAAAAAACACTCAGACTGACCAATTTCATACTTTCATCGCTGATTGCACCTTTACAGCCACCAAACACACACACACACACACACACACACACACACACACACACAAACACACAAAAGAGAAAATGATGTGCATCTGCGCCAGTCACGCTTCGACCTCATTCACACTGAATCAGTGTTTACAGATTAAGACACACACGGTCCGACGGCTTATAAACACATAGCACATCTAAAAGGAAAAAAAGATTAGACGACAAGATAAAAAAAGAGGTTAGAAAACTGCATTTTTTAAAAAGTGGGCTATGGTTAGAAAAGGCACATTTACATCGACAAAGACAACACTGAAGCAAAAGGCCATTAATTAACATATTCACACTGTATGAGGAGCAGTTAGGCCAAAACTTAAATGTATACAATGGCCATGTTACTCCAACTGTAGTCAATCAACCAAGACATGTCTGAATTTTGCTTATTTCATTTAACTTGTGCTACAAAGGCTAATGTAACTAACAAGTAACGAAAGCCTACAGGCTCCAGTTTAGCATCATATGTCTAAATCAAGGAATATAAAACTGGACAAAAAGACGTCACTTAGGTAAAAAATAGTTGTAGTGAGCTTCAGACTCAGGCAGGATGTGTGGCTTTCAGATTTTGTAAGTTAGAAGTCATTAAGATGAGCTGCGCTGGATGTTTCACTGTTTTTAACACTGATTTATTCTGGTCCTGTATGAATCTGTTTATGTAATAATAGTGTAACTGAGACAAACAGTGTCGTTTGACGCGGGTGTGTAATGGTTTAGGCATGGAGTTAGCACTGTACTAAACTGGAGACTATAAACCTCCATGACATAGCTCCAGTGCAAAATTAAAGAATCAAATGTCACACATTAAGCATGTCTTAGCTGACCGGCTACAGATGAGGTAAGGAGAACATTTCATTTTTGACCAAACTATTGCTGTGGCATAAATACATTTACAATCACTGTGTTATTATTAAATGAAAAGCAGGCATTAAACACGTGCAGTAGTAGTGAATCAGAGTGGAGTGATGATGCTGAAGATGCTTTTCCACTCATCTGAAAGACTTCCTGGTGCTTTAGCAGATGTCTGCAGGTGTGTTAGTTTCTCAGGGTGATATCTGCATGTGATAAAGCTCTCAGATATGGACAGCTGAAAATGCATGCAGGAAGTGTTTAGCAGATTTCTGGTCCTACCCACTCAAATGTTTGTGTTTCCCACGCTCACATATTCGTACATTCACACTAATGGATCAGGAGTGTAAAGATAAAATACTCTAGTGATATTGTGTGCTGTGTGAATATAAAGTGCAGCTGTCATAACAGCTTGTTTATTCAGCCTAGTCACAAAACGCTTGTGGCTGTGACATATTTAAAGCCAACAAAATACTCTTGTACATCTCCATGCGTGCTGCCTGTGTGTTTTGCAGCTATACATGTCCAAGAAGGGTCTCTACCCTGCTGAGCAGAATCTCTAACTTTCCAAGCAGTGTCTTCCAAACGGGGCTTCTACCCTTCCAAGTGGGGTATCTAACGTACCATTCTGAGCTGGGCCTCTACTCTTCCGTGCAGATATGCATGTATGATTATCTGCACGGAAGATATGCATGTATGCAGGGCCTCTACCCATCCAAGCAAGGCCTGTATCTTCCGATTGAGACCTCAGCCTTTCAAAGTGTGGTCACTACCTTTCCAAGTGGGGCCTCTAACTTTACGAGCAGGGCTGCTACCCTTCCCTGTAACTACCAGAGCAGGACTTCTACCTTCCCAATCAGAGCATCTACTTTTCTGAGCTGAAACTAGGAGCGAAGTATCTACTAGAGTGTGTCTATTTTTATTTTTATTTTTATTTTTATTTTTATTTTTTTACAAGTGGGGCATCTAAATTCTCTGCAGGGTGTCTAAACTGAGACATCCATTTTTTCCAGCTACGTTAATTTGTCTGCATTAAACAGTACCAATCATCAGTAGCCTTGGTTAACATCAGTTTTTTTTTTTTTTACATTGGCCCTTAGACACTCTAGTACAGAGTAAAGCTCCTCAGCTGAGTGCAGAAACACAACTCCAGCTGCTCTGACTCACTACTGCTACACACTGTACAATGGCCTGCAGGACTGAAACTTTTCATCAACATGCAGTAAACACATTTTCAGTAAAAGAACCAGCCATGTGAGTATGTAAGCTTTAGGCCTAGCCGGCTGCTCCAGCTCTTTGGCTCTGTGCTGAGTGGGGAACGAGTCTCACCTCGCGAGCAAACGAAACACCAGCCTACGTTTACGGAGGAGCCGAGATGGCCGTTCTTCCTTGTGCCTGAGTGACTGCTGCACACGATGACGTGAGGCGTAATCACTACGCTCCCGGCTGCTATACACAGATCGCCTGCGTGATAGGCTACAGGACAGCGGATACAGCGCATCAACCGGCCTGTGGACACACACATTCACAAGCATAAACGTTTCTATAAAACATATGTTGTAAACAACATGACTCAAAATTATACTTGAGTGTATAAACCCTGTATAAACCTCTTAAACCCTGTGGACACTCTGAGTGTGTCTCAATCTGTGATTGTGGGAAGGTGTGTGTGCATTAATCACACCTTTGTGGGCCTTTTGCGAGTCCTTTTCCAGCCAGCAGGTAGCGCAGCAGTGCTGTGGGCACCTCAGGCCTCGTGGCTCCGCGGCAGTGCCTGCGTATTTCCAAGCACAGGACTCGTGATAGAAACGGCCACACCCACTCACCGAACACGGCTTCACATCTTCATCAGTGCGTTTGCAAGAGAAACATGGGTGTGAACCTGGAGAGAGAGAGAGAAACAGAGAGAGAAAGAGAAACATTAAAATCAATTACCAGGGTAGGAGAGACTTAACCAAGCCAATTTCCTCACTCTGCTCTTGCCTGTCCCTCTCTCGACCCAAATTTTATGCACATCACAGCTAAATTGGAAAGAAGAAGCACTGCTTTCTTGGAATAGATTAAAGACAAGTTAGGCAACATAATAATAATCACTCTGTATGCCACCACAAATGTAATAAAATACACACGTACAGTAGAAACTAACAAGATAATAATGTTTAATGGTTCTGACCTGTTTTGCACTCGGTGCAAATGTTTTCTCCCTCTGTTCCCCCAGCTGAGGCCAAACACTCCGGATGAAAAAACCTGTTACACTCGCCCTCACAGCACAGCAGGGAATCTCCAAATGTCTCACAAACCTGAAGGGCCAAACACACACACACACCCCTTTCATCTCAAACCTGCTCCATCTGCAACCCCTATACAACATTAATTCTGTAGAAGTGAATGAAGTCCATGCTCAAGGATTAAAAAAAAAATAGTAGTAGGGGTTCTTATGTTCTCATGTCATGCATTAAATTATTAACATTATATAATATAATTATTAACATAATATAATAACATTATATTAATATAATATAATATAATATAATATAATTAACTTTGGACAATATATTGATTGATTTACAATTTCCACACACACACACACACACACACCAATCAGGAGCATCTTATATATGCAGATAAGAGGAACTGATCACACTCACCTGACACACCATATCCTTTTTGGAGTTGCTGCTGCCCTGCCGAGAGATGTTTGAATCTTCTGACTGAGCATCCGAGCCGTCAGCATCCACCGTTCCAGGACTGTCAGAGCGTTTCTCAAACACACACTGCACACACAAAATGAGACTCGATTGCTTATGCAAAAAACTGGTAACAAATTTGCCCCCAAAGACTAATTTATGTAAACAGAATACACCAAGAAAAGTTAACCATGTTTATCAGTGTGATCACCTCAGAAGCATGAGTAAACATGATTACCTTCTCTTGGTGTATTCTGTTTACAGTGTGTGTGTGTGTATATGTGTGCGCGTCTGTCTCACCTGCATGTCGTTGAGGCCTCTGGAATCAGAGTCGGACGTGTCTCTGTAAATAGAGCTTGTAACTTCAACATCTGTGGAGGCTCGACTGCGTTTCTTCAGTGGTTTACAGGAATCGGAGATCTCACTGGCTCCTGCAAGAGCAAAATCCAGAGTTCCACGCTGTGTAAACGTAATGCCTGTCTGTATGTCTATGTGAAAAGAGACTGTTGCTGTGTGTGTGTGTGTGTTTTTGGGTATGAGTATACTGCGCATCAGTGATAGGTTGGTGGAGGCAAAAGCAGGGAGCGGAGTTTCTCAGTGTCAGTACTATGATAATTGAGATTCTGTGATGGAATTTTGTAATCACCTTTATTATTTATTATTGTTTACCTTCCCAGGCACTGCAGATAGAAATGAGCTAACAGGTAACTCTGGTGCAACGATTCTGTTTTCACTTCAGAGTAATATTTTCTACATGATCTCTGACAAAATAAACATAAACTAACCTAATACCACAAGTACATGTGTGGCAGTTCAGGAAAATCCATTGGATATCACTGTCCCTGAAATAGTTAAAAATAATAATTAAAAAAAAAAAAAAAAAAAAGTTTTGACCGAAATTTGATTTTCTAGAAAAGATATCAAGAAGACTATGAATATATTTAATGCAAATAATGCAGAAATATCATGTTGGGTAAGGAGCCAGTTAAACAAAAGTGGTGGTAAGAACAGTCTGCCTAAAAATAGCTCATTTTAATTTCTAAAAGATTTCACTTGCTAGCTAAGTGTGATTTCCTCCCACAGTGAAGGTCATGATTTGATCAAGTTGTTAAATAGTTAAGCATTGTAGAGAAATGGACATTAGCAATTCATTCTGTTTGTAAATGAATACTGATTTATGTGATTTAAATGTGAGCCTTTGTTTGGTAAAGAAAAAAAAGGGGGGGGGGGGGGGGGGGCATAGAAAACGAATGGCTCACCTTTTTGTGATCCCGTCTTAAAGTCCATCTGAGGCATCGCCTCCACCTGAAATACGACATGGACAATCATTATAGTTTTTCATTCATTATAGCTGGTTATAAACATCTGCAGCTCAGATGATCAATAACACACTGTTTCATTTCATCACTTCTCAACCAGCAATATAATTCAATCAAATGTAATTAGCAAAGGTGTGTTACTCTACCTGCTCTTTCTTGACCTTTTTCTTTGGAACTGGATCGACACTCTTTTCCGACTCGGACCGACTCCTCACACACCGCCGCTGCAGCTTCCTTTCCATCGACTCTGCACACATGCATTCTTTCATTAGTGCAAGTAGAAAAATATACTTACACAGTGACCATCATCAACTCATGCAGGTAAACCCACACAGGCAGTGTGTACAGCTGAGAGTGTGTGTCTATACCTGAGCTGGGTTCAGTAACAGGGGTGTGTGTGTGTTCTGCACTCTCTGGTTCACTCCATGCCGTTCTCTCCTCCTCACTGGAGAACGTCTCACCCTCTGCTTTATCAGTCGAACCCTTCCATAATAATAATAATAATAACAAAATTATAACAGTATTATTACACATTTATCACCAAGTTCGAAGAAAGTACCTTAGCAGGCTAGCGCTCTAGTACATAGAGTGTGTAGATCTCAGAGGAAATCTTTTCTGCAACAATGACTGAGTCATTACACAAGTGCACAGTGTGATGAAGGTGCTACACCTATGGAAGCTGGTAGGGTTAGGGGACAAGAGATGGTTTAAGTCAGGTGTGTCAAACTCATTTTAGATTATATAAGTTATATAAGTACAAGATGTGCCTGTTAATTAGATCTTTTGGAAATCTTTAGCTTGCTAAAGAAGAATTATGTACACATCATTAGCACATTTTGTCAGTAGCTGAATTTATAGCCCTGAGATTATTGCTCTATTTTGCTCCATAGTGGAATAAAGCAGACTAGCTTTTATTTTTAAATTAAATTACAGTCCACAAAAAAATAATTTTATATTTTGGACAGATTTTTCCCCATTTTCTCCCTAGTTTGGTCACCTGCCAATTCCCACGAACCAGCCAGCCCTATCATATGACAGCTAGCAACCAGGGAGGGTGAAGTGCTTCCTCTGAGACATGTAAAGCTAACTGCATCAGACTTCTGATATTTACGCTCTTCCATATACATGAGCTCA
This sequence comes from Pangasianodon gigas, assembly GCA_022758105.1. NCBI lineage: Eukaryota > Metazoa > Chordata > Actinopteri > Siluriformes > Pangasiidae > Pangasianodon > Pangasianodon gigas. Next base: position 18,847,666 of record CM040470.1, on the reverse strand, counting down.
CAGACACCTGAGAGAGTGTATGCCATCACTGCCACCCAGAGAGCATGGCCAATTTTACTCTCTTAGCTCCCAGCCACAGATGAAATTCAAACTCGGGATTGTGTCATGATTCAAACCCGTGATCTCCTGATGATAAGGCGAACGGTTTTCTGTTGCACCACATGGGAGCTCCAAACAAGACAATTTTAATTTAGAACATGGATTCTAAATTCATTTAGTGGGTTGGATTAGAAGCTTTATCAGGCCCACGGGCCGTATGTTTAACACCCCTGGTATAAGTACAGCACTGAAAAGCAGAAGTGAACCTCACCTCTGGAGACTGAACTCGCTCATCGTCTCTCTCCACCTCCTTTTTTATCTCCACCTTTTCTTTGGGCAGCTGCCAGTCGCACTTAACAATCTGCACGTTGAGCTTCTTCATTGTGACGGAGAGCGGCAGCAGCTTCCGAGCAGCCGCCGTTCTCCATGGAGTCCGGACCGGAGGGGGCGAGGGTTGCGTTTCTGTTATGTCCTCAGGCTCCGCCTCCTCCTCCTGAGCGTCTGAAACGCTGCACTGGCGGCGAGGCTGCTGACGGCGTGGGAGTGCTGCGGGATCATCTTTCTTTAGGCTCTTGCAGCGTCTTGTCCTCCGTTTTTTAATTCTCGTTGGGGTCACAGGGTCATCGCTCGGTTCATCAGCGGGCAGCTTGTCAATGTAAATGAAGGTGTAATTCTCGTTACGCTCCTCTCGGGTCATCAGCAGGGCTGCCTCAGCATGGCCGACGCCCACCTCCCACTGAGCACGCTCCCTCTGAGACTGAGGCTTCAGCAGCTACGTGAGTGCAAAAACACTACGTTACACAATAATATAAAACCAACAGATATTATGCAATAAGGCTGAAAAAATGATGTTTATGGCCAATAGACATAATATTCAAGACCTAATTCTCTCTTTGTAAATCCCTCTATATGAAATAAATGTGTACATAAATGTAGACATGCGCATAATATACAGGGTGTCCCACAAGTCCAGCATTATAGAAGAAAAATTAAAACAGAACTTGCTCAATAATTTGCATTTAGAGAAAAATCACCATTTTTTTCCCAAACACAAATTCCTATTAACAGAATTATATGAATTGGCTCTTCTTTGCTCAGATACATCATTGTCTCTAAAAATATAAATATATACATTAACTCTATGCTGCTGGATTTAGGGGCACTCTGTATATTTTTTACATAAATTATAATAAAAAAAATAATAAATGTATGCATGTCAAGTGTGTATTATAAAAATTGTTTACAAATGACAATATGCTTCATAGAAATATGTATAAATTTTTTTTTTAAAGAATTCATATCCAAGAATATTACTTAAAAAAAAAATATGCACAAACCTATGTAAAATATTTTAAATATATATAATTGTATAAATTAAATACCTGCATAAAAACAGAAAAGCTGTATATTACTTGGGAATAATTATTTATTAATTGCTTACAGATAAAATAAATTACATACAGAATCTCTATATTAAAAATGTTTGTTTCATTTAAAAATCTGTTTATAATACATGCTTTACATAAAGAATCTGTGTCCAAATAAAACTACTGTATCTCTCCATAATAAAAATATATGATTAGACTAATAAAGTAATTAAAATGTCTTTAAGTATGCATAAATCTTTTTTTTTTAAGTACGAAATCTGAATTCTGTGTAAGAATAAAACAGTGTGGACCTTCTGTCTTTCGGTGGGATTGGTGGTTTTGCGTAAGGTTTCCGCCTGCAGTTCCTCAAACTGACTCTCTCCTTTATACACCACAATCCTCTTCTCATGAATCCACGCCCGCTCAGCCACACTGCCGAAAAACTGCACATGGTACTCCCTGTGACCTACACACACACACACCCATGTAAATACAGACCACAGCACCTCCACAACAATTGAAAGAACATTAACAGCGGTGTATAAAGAAATTAAGGATAGACAGTATCAGTAGCTGCGTTTACATGGACACTAATAATCCGATCGTAATTGGACTAGAAGCACAATCAGATTTAAAAAGTCACATGTAAACACATCAATCGGAATGAATTGGCCAAAACCGATTCATTCGGATTGTAAGGGGTGGTTTAAACCTTTTCTAATCCGATGGAGAGGACATGTAAACACTTCATCGGATTGAAAATGAAACCAGATAGTTCTGCGCATGTGCAATGACGTCCAAATCAAGTAATGACGTATGACGCACGGCTGTCAGCGGTACTGGGGCTCTGACCGTAGCCTCACCAGGTGCCATGTACCCCTCCACCATTGAGCATAGTGTCATAAATGACTGTCGTGTCATCCTAAAATTCTCCTTCCACTCCTCGTCTGTGAAGTGGTGCAAGACGACCTTGTTCCACCAGTCCTTGCTTCAGACCCTCATCCACAGACGCCTTGTTCTGGGCTCGGGAAGGGGCATTTTAATTGCTTGATAAATACACGCAGTACCGCACAAAACATCACGCACTCGTCGTCTTCTAATTAGCAGCTGAAATAGGCAAATGTTAAGTCTGCGTTTTAAAACGAAGAAAAGAAGCAATGGCAAGAGAGTGGCTGCTAGTATCTGCATGTTGGAACGGTGGGAAACGTGTATTCGTGCACTGTGCGCATGTCAGAAGATCAAATCCGATTCTGTCATGTAAACGCGCATATCAGCCCGATTACTTTATTCAGCATTCTTGTAAACACTGCAATCGGATTAATCAATCTGATTGATTTCATTCCGATTGAAACAAAAAGTGCCCATGTAAACGTGACTACTGATGCAGAGCATCACTATTCCATATTAGCCTGTGGAGTTGACAGCACCCTCTTGTGGTGAGTGAGTGAATTACAGGCCAAATCCTTGATGTGGTTTGCATCTACAAAAGCATTAACCAGTACACAAAAAGCACCTGTGACATGTAAAGAGCATGAAAAACTGCATGGGCATGTAAAATATTAATAGCATATAGAAGTTGGTAAGAAGTGTGTAAAAATGAAAGCAGCCCATGGAACTGCCATATATATACACATACACCATATATACACGCAAGCATATTTTAATAGCACATAATTGTATGGTTAAAATAATATGAATAAATGGAACAGGCATATCAAATGTATGCAAGAGTGTAAATACAATGTGATGCCAATGGTACAACTTGGTATAAAAATTAAGAATGTGTAAATTCATATTAGAGCTTGCACATGCAGTAGTGTGAGGCGTCAGGGTTATCATTACCTCTGGTGTTGATGCGCGTGTGAACCTTTAGCTGGGGGTCAGAGGAGACCATGCAGGGCCACCATGGGTACGTCCCTACTTTAGCCCACACCAGATCCCCGATCTCATACTCCACACACACGGAGGGAAAGGCCTTGTCCACCTGCACACAACAACCATCGTCCTTCTTCAATGAATTATGATCTGCAGTACTGTTATACAGCACAGTCACAGGTAAAGAAGGGATTGCAGGAACAACCACTGGACCACCAAACAGATATTTGTGTTGTGGATTATTTTCAGCAGTGACACTGACATGGAAGTTCATGACACTGATACAAGTCTGAGGTGTGTATCAGGAGTGCACAAAAAAATTTGTGAGTCCAAGCGGTCAGATGGACAGCTCACGGGCCACGTTCATTAACATGGGAGTGTGTTGGATGGGGAGGGTTACTTTTCATCTGCATCTGCTGTATTCTGCTTTATATTTTGGGAAATAAAATCCATATAGTTGATTAAAAAAATATGACAGGAAGGTACAAACAAAAATAATAACTATGGAAGCAGGAGCAGGTTTTAAATTAAAAAATAAAAATAAAAAATAAAAAAAACAGTCCCGCAAGCACCTCTTGTATGAGTGTGTCAATTTGCACTTTGCAACTTTAAACACAACTTTAATGGACATTAAATTTGTTAAATGAACAACCTTTGGATGCAAACAAAGACATACACACACAAAAGGGATTCAGGACTTTCCTCTAAAACATCCCTTTTCTCTGTAAATCTGTGTCCTATGCTGCAATTTTACCACTTCTATATTTATTACTGAAATACACCACAGATACTTCCTCACATATATGCCATTTGAGATTTCAGTGAAACTCTGGAATAGTACCCAAAGGGAGTTTCCCTTTTCTTTAAAAAAAATTCTATTATTGCATGAATTCTATGTAATTTGTAACGTTTTCCATAAACAGACATCTCTTACTAAAACAGAGGGCGGTTTTTCCTGGACTGAATCCTTCACAGATCACTCACCTGGACCTCCTTGGGTTCTGTTTTGGGGCTTTTGAGACTCAGGGGACTCAGGGTAGGTTGCTGCTCTTGTATCACAGCCTGGTCATCACTGAGCTTCACTTCCTGTTCAGGGAAGGCACCGTGTCGGCTATTTTTCTTTTTTCTTTTTTCCTTCTTGTGCTCGTTCCTCCTGGTTGACTCCTGGAATTCGTGCAGCAGGTCACCACAAAGCGACGACTCGAACAGCTCGCGTCCGTTCTGATACGTCTTTATGATCTTAATCTTGATTTCAGGGGAGTTCGTCTTCTTCTGGGCGACGGGCTCAGAGGCTGCGTCCTGAATGGAGGCAGGAAGGGGAGGTGGGGAGGAAGGTAGGACGAGGGGAGGAGGTGGGTAAACCGGCTGCAAATGATGCGAGGAGGAGGAAGATGGAGGAGGAGGAGGAGGTGGAGGAGGGTGATGAGGTAAAAGTTGAGGATTAGGTTGATGCTGCTGTGATTGATGTTGAGGATGAGAATGAGGATGATGATGAAGATGAGAATGAGAAGGAGGAAGAGGAGGGGAAGAGATGTGAGATGAGGCTTTTTCCTGAACGACGGGCGACCTCAGCACCGTTCCCTCCCCTAAGATCAGCCCGTGATCGGCATGGTAGTTGCGGATGGCGCCATAGCCGTTAGCCGAGCCGTTAGGGAACTGCGAGTACAGCGCAAACTTGGCCTGCTGCTCGTAGGTGCCGAGTCCCGCCTGGTAACCATTGGCGACAACCCCTAGGTCGTCCGGAGGGTAGGAGAACCCCGGATCGAGGGGCGAATCGTAGGCGGAGGGGCCTCCCTCATCCCCGCGGTCGCTGATGGCATCGTACACGTCCTCCTGTCTGATGTTAGCTGAGTCAATGAGCTGAGGCGGTTGCTGGATTGTGTTTCCCATGATCCCTTGCATGAAAGAGAAGGAGAAATCCATTGTTCTGCTCCAGCATCCTTAGGTTTCCCTTTTTCGTACAGGGTCTGGGAGGTACGTAGAAAATATAAAAATTAACATAAGGTTAAGAGAAGTCAATTCAAACATTCTTAATATCGCAGCGCTGTTGAATTCTTAATTCCGATTGGACAGAAGGTGTTGATTAATTTTCTCAGATTAATTAATTCTGACAATAATCCAGCTGCAAGTTTTACATTAATCTGCTCGTCCTAATAAGTCTATGGTAACTTGCGCAGATGCTCTACATAAGCAGATTTAAAAACATGTAACCATTGATATGGTGATGTTTTCTGTAAGGAGATGTTTATTTAGCATTTATAGAAGGAGTCTCCAGTGTCAGCACTTTGTAACAGTCAGAGGTAAAAACTTTAAGGTTTTTAACACAGAAATGCCTTCAGGACAGAGGGCTTTGTGGTTTCTCAGTAACATGACGAGCTGATTTTTTTTTCTTATTAACTTCAAGAGAGAGAAAAAAGAGAAGTCGGTGAGAGAACGACTGTCTATAGCTGCTATAATGTAAGCGATAACTGGAACTTGTTTCATGCACATTCCAGCACGTTGTTGTTTGGGCAAATTGCGGTGGTATAGCAGGAACAAAACACTTCTGGACATGCTGTTATTGGAAAATAATCAACTTTGAGGTGGTAACAGTTCCTCTGTATCACACCACCACGTTGTTGATTAATTTTCCATTGCTGTTTTGCGCTTGACTGCATTTTAACATGATGAAAACGTCCCTACACTGCCAACTGTTTCAACCAAGAGTTACAGTTCACTCAGCCTGAACTTCACCGAGGCAGTGATGTCCTTTTCAGTAAAACACTTCATTCAGACGAAAACACGGGTGTATGGCCAAGTGAAATGGTGTAAACAATTACAATAAGCTCCCTGACAAAAGATTAGTACCCAACAGCAGCACCTTACTGTACAATCAATAGGTTGAACACCTGAATAAACGTTACTTGGCATAAAACTTGAGACTCTGAGGTCGTCTTTTGTGTGTCATGTCAAAGCAGAACACAACAGTGACACTCTCATGTTCCAGGATGACAATTGCAGGGTGCATAGTGACAAATCTGTGTGTGACTTGTTCAAAAAGCATAATGCGACACTTTGCCTGGCCTGCAAAATCACCAAACCTCAATCTTAGGAAAGAAATGGCGTCTGCTTTCTATATCACTTGGTTACGAGTGTACTCGCCTTAAAAAACAGCACCAATCCTGTGTCATGACAGTTTCAGCCCAAATCAGCTCTAGCCCAGGTCAACTAACTGGCTGCAATTCAGCTCACGTTTGTGTCCTATTTCATTGTTTCACCTGCTGGTCCAAATAATCCCACAAGTTTTCTACAGATTGAGGTTGTGTGATTGTGCAGAACAGTCAAAGTGTCTCCTCGGTGTTCACGCACAGTCACACACAGATTTGGTCATCATCCTAGAATGTGGGAGAGTCAATGTTGTGTTCTGCTTGGACATAAAGGACAAAAAAGTAACCTCAAAGCATGGCCAACAATGGACAATCTGCTTTTATACTACATTACATTCATTCAGGTAAGCATGCATTGACACTGTAGTGGATGCAACTATTTTCTGTTTATAGCAAAAACCTTAAAGATCTACAGAAGCCCATCAGTCTGTCTCTTCAATAATGCATTAATAAGGGTTCCTTTGAAGCAACTGTTTGCCAACACTTCAGTTAGAAACGTTACATATAGCCACTGTGAGCATCCTCTCTTCTAAGAGACCCCTGTGGGTTTCACATGAAATGGAACAACTGCATGCGTCTGTGCATAGTTTGCAAATGAGACATCCTTGTCATGGAAACTTAAATAAATACAGTGTTGTCAAACAGATTTCACCTGAACACAGCTGGTCCAACTTATGATAATGAACCGATCAGTTGAATCTGGAACCTCTTGTAAAACACAATAAAAAGGCTCATTTGCATATTGCATTTGCATACAGTAAATATTGTGATAACAAATACCAGACGATATATTGTGGACACTTCTGACGGCTCCTCCCCTTTCAGAGAAGGTTGCAATCATGTGCAAAAAGTAGTTCTTGTAGGTTCTAGCATATCATCCGGGTATTATTAGTGTGCTTCATTTCCCAGTGTGAACACAATACTGTACTAGAAGTGGCCGCTAATATGTTACAGAAGCATGATAAGTGCTCCAGTACTGTGTTTACTGAACACAATATTACATAAAAGCTCTACACACACTTTTTCCATGTGCCAAAGCATTAGCTTGGCCCAAAATTAAATACAGGCATACACATTTTGTATTTTCAAACCATTTGGCAAAAATGGAAATGTACATAGTGTCCCCCTTATCCCAAATATAGACTATCAGTCAAGATATGTTTGTTTCTTTAATTTTGAACTGCAGCTCTGATCCTTATATAGCTTTCAATGTCCAACGCAAATTGAATGTCCAAATCATCACACACTTGCCTCAGCTGTTTTTGTCTTCCCATTTCCAAACGTTAATGGCAGAACTGAGCGTAAGAAGTGATTCAGACGTTATTACAGTTCCAGTATGAAATGTACACTCTCAGTAAAGGGGCACTAACTTGTACCATTCCTTATCACTACAGTGCTACCCTCAAGCATACACCTTTAATACCTTTAGTATGTATTGTACCTTTAAAGTTTTACTCTAAAAGGTAATTACAGTCCAATTACATATCTTCAATCTTTTTCAAAGGTATGCTTTATCCACATTTCCAGTTGAAAGATACATATTAAAGGTACAAAAGACAAAGGTACAACTCTGGCAACAAGGAAAGGTACAGTTTAGTTTTAGATTTTTCGGAGAGTGTATATTAATTTTTTGACATATCCTTATTTTTAGGAAGGTGTTTAAGAGAAACATGTGATGATTTATGCATGCAGTTTACACACTTCTTAACTGGAATCTATGGTCGTTCCATACATTTGGGGTAAGGGGGACATTTTGTTCCTGAGATTTGTTTCTGAATTGCTCCTTTAAATATTAATACTCTAGTATTTGAGCATCAAACTGCTTTTGTGATGGTGTAGATTTCACCATTTGCGGTCCTGTATGTCCACAGTTCCTGTGTACAGTGCTGATTAACCCATCACATCAACACTCTCCTGTTTACTTACTATACTCCATCATCCAGCTCTTTTTATGTCCTACACTGCTTCATGTTTCAAGGTGACAATTAATTACGTACAGTTAAATATCAGCTAGAAATATGACCAGAGGCACATAAATGTGTGGATTATATGAACAGTTAGTGAGTGTAACACACTACAGAGCTGTATGTGGTGCCATGAGAGGACCAAAACTTGCTAAACTGTCTGAAGACTCATAAAAGAGCTTTTATTTATCAAGAAAGTGCAGTCAAATCTTTGCAAAGCAGTTCTAAGTGCTTAAAAAAATGTTAAAATAGGATGTTGTGGGTTCATTTCATTATCTGGTGCTACAAAGTGGTAACTGAAATAAAAGAAAATGAGTGAAATATTGAAGGTTAAACACTCTGAGGTAAACACTGTAGCAATTAGCTGAGACAACACTGAGCAGCTAGCTGTATCACCTCAGCCTTGTTTACTAAAACTGTATTCCCTGAAACTTTATCCCTTATACACTTTAATACACCGAGGCGTTGTGACTAATTAACTGAAATATTACTATAAACATTTTTTTTAATTTATCTACTAAAGCAGTGTTGCTAAATTTCTATCCTCTTAAACGGTGTTTCGAGCTGTTAAATGTTATCACCTGAAATACAACTGCTAACTTAATTGAAACATTGTTTGCTTCCAAGGCTAACGTTAGCCTGCTAAATATTTGCTATATTACACCAAAGTAATACCACAAACACTTTTCAACCCACATTTATCATTATTACACTGTTTACAAAGCGACAGTACATCAAAATGTTTAGTTAATAAAAATTTTATCCACATATTTAGGATGATATGATGATAGCATGTTGGCTTTAGCTATGCCCTGGTGCTTAAAAAATGAACCTCGCCATGATATGAAATGGTTTAGCAAAAGATACTAAACATGTGTACATCTGATCTGTTTATATTTTCAGTTTGAGGTCAAGTCAGTAATGAAGAGGGATGTGTAAACTGGTTTAAACGTTTCGTTTGCCTCTAAAAGCGCATATAATAACATGTATGCGAAACCTAGGAGCCAACATGGCTGCCCTTTAAATCAAACTGGCCCGTTTACATTTGTAACCTTTCCGACAAGTGGCCGTTATTTTAGACGGAAAATCAGGGGGGAAACCGACATTGTGCGTTTTTATTATTCTCCAAAAAATAAATAAATAAAAAAATTTAAAAAAATAAATAATAAAAACCGCAAAGCATGCAGGGCTATGGTTCATTTTGACGCCATGCGAGCAAACAACGAGGCAAAACAACAGCAGAATAAAAAAATGTCGGTACCTTCAGCGTTTCCCATTCTAAACAAATACAGCAAATAATCTGATTCCGGGTGCAGAGATCATAAACCTAAAGCGAGCTACACAAAGGCTTTGAGCAGAGCAGCTGCAGAGAGACAGGCGAGGCTTGATCGGGAGAGGCCCGATGTTTTAGTGCAGATCAGGGCAGATTGGACTCCCATAGATTTGATTCAAGCCTTTGCTCGCTCGCTCTCTCCCTCTGGGTGCAACAAAAGCCCCTCTGCTCGAAGCGGCCCGGTTGCCAGATTGGACCAAAACAGGATTGTCAGATCAAAGCAAATGCCCAAAAAAAAAAAAAAAACCCTGCAGAGTGGTCAGGCTCATTAGACAGCCAGGTTACTCAGTCCAGTTTTGATCGATCACAGTTGACAGCTTCAATAATGAAATGTCTAATTTAAAAAAAAAAAAAAAAATCTGATTGTTCTAGCTGGCAGATGAAAAGCATCAATCATCATGATCAGTCTAATCTTGCAGCTCTGATTGAACCAATCCAGTGACCCTGCTCAATCCAAATCCAAGTGCAATCTGGCAACCTGATCAATTTAATCCACCTTCCCTGATCACTCAGTTTAATTTATCTGATCGAGGTTGTCAGATCGGACCAAACCAGACTTTCATAGCAAAGGACAAAATCCAGAAATCCAAATGACAAAAATCCAATGACAAATTTTTTTCAAGATTTGTTCGATCAACAGTTGCCAGATTGGCTTCATAATGTTTTCCAAATCTGATGAATCAAGGTCTCCAGATTAAGACAAAAACAAGCAAACAAACAAACAAACAAAAAACCTTAATCTAATCATTTTTCAAATATTCAGGGTGTCCGGATTTAAAAAAAACAAAACAAAAAAAAACTAATCTTGAGTTTCAACATTGCAATGATTAGAGTTGTTATATAGATTGATCAAGGTTGCCAGATTATTATTATTATTATTATTCAGTATAAAGTCTTCCAGATTAAAGTAATTGACAAAATCCCCAATCTTATCACCCTGGACCTCTCAGAGTACAGTTGGCGAATTTGATCATTAGATTGATCAGATATAGGATTTGGCAGGATTGCCAGATTGGATTGTTCTCAATCATCCAGGAGTTAATCAACTAAAATTTCCTGACTGCACTGATTCGAGTTGATCATGCAGGGTTGCCAGATTGGTTTGATCACATAGCGCTGATCGTGATTGATCCTGAGTGAATCAGTCAGGGTTGCCTAATTAAATGAATTATTGGCAGTGAATTAAATAAATGGATTACAGAATAAAACCTGGTCATCCTGGAATACTAATTTATCATGTACCTCGGATAGAATTGCAAAATATAACCAAGTAAACAAAGAACAAACAATTCATATGCATTCTATAGATCAGGCGTCTTAAATATCACTAAAATTAAAAGACATTATATGATTAGGATTTCTCGAGCATAATTATGCATTATTTGGCAACACTGCTCAGCGCGGAAGAGAAATCTTCCTGATTGGCTGTGCTACGTGGAGTGAAATGCATGATGGGATGTGTAGTTTTTTTTTCTTTCCCTGCTATAGACTACACTAGACTCATTCCATGAGAAACACAGTACTTTATATAATACAATAACACAATAGGCTGTAATTGTGCAATTACATAACTATTTACTGCAGTCACTGAAAGTTATCCAATCCAGTTATCCAAGTTATCCAGTTATACTAAAGGACTAAATGCATGAAATCAGATTATTTTCATAGATTACACTCTTAACATCAGTGAATCAGAGTGCATTCATCCATAATTATTGAATGTGCTCCTTCATCTCTAAATACAAGGCATGGTTTGGCTCATATGGTCAGTAAAGGTCATTTCTCAGAACACCTATATACAGTAAAATACCACACATGTTTTTCTATCTAATACAAACAACACACTTTTGCATCTCTCTGTCAAGTTATTTACTTATTGATAGATCATTTACTGAACATAGATCATTTACTGAACATGTGCGTCAGAATATATGTGTTTGAGGAGGCAACATCATGCTGAACCTTACTCTGGAATGATTAAATCCAATAAGAGTTAGGTTTTACAGATGCTTCTTTACTATCACAAATAACAAAATGCTCAAAATGTGTATGTCAGGATTGACATACCCATGTTGCTGGTGGTCTTTATAAGCATTTTAAGGTCTTTTTTTTATCCCCTTCCTGGTTCTATATATATACTGTATATTTCTGTTTTAGATCTTATGAGAGCTGTTTTTCTTCATCCTACTGACTCTTTTCTCATCTGCTGACAGTAAACTACTTAAAACAGTTTCAGCCTGTTTGAACTTGCCTTAAATAAGATTAAACAAGCACTGAATGTTTTCAGTCATTAGACACCTTAATAAGGTAGAATTAAATAAATTAACTAGAGCACGTCAAGGGGGTACAAACTTTTGAGCGTGCTAAGAAAGATAACTGCCAACTCAGACTCAGACTGTAATGTTTAAGCTGTATTTTGTAACAAAAACATACGTATATTAAGAGAAGACTCTGTATTGTTGGTCAAGTGTAAAATGTTCGCTCTCAGTATATCTCAACTCAACAGTATATCTCAATTTTTTTTAGCATTTAAATGATATCCTCAGCATTTCTGATTTTTTTTTCATCTTCTCCCACAGTAGATCTACTCATCTCAGTTAACTATTTGATGGCAATAAGACTGTTAGTTAAACGCGTCACTAGCTGAGTTTAGAGCCGCAAGGAACAACCTGAAACAGATAAATAAAATCCAATGCAAGATTACAGAACAGTTCCCTGAATGTAGATAAGCAAGGAATAAATCACTTGAGGGGCATGCTTGTATAGGAAAATAATCAACAACAGGGTGGTGTGATGCAGCCCAACAAAAAGCAGAGTTACTCTTACCACCCCAAAGTTGATTAGTTTCCAATAACAGCATATCCTGAAGTTTTTTAAAACACTGCAATTTGCCAATGATTGCAATTTGCAATTTTTAATTAACATGGCACACTTTTTATTCGTTTATTGTTACATTTATATGATGTGGAATGTCTGTGATACAAGTCACCATTGGAGACTCCTTCCAAAAATGCTAAATAAATGTTTCCTTACAGAAAACTTCACCAGGGACCATACAAGTCCACTATCAAGCCTCTGTAAATTAGCTGTTACTATAGAAATGTTAATGCATTAGAACAAGCATGCTAATGTAAACCTTGTACCCAGTACTACTGTAGCTGCTGTTATAGAAAATTAATCAACATTTTCTGACCAATCAGAGTGAAGAATTCAACAGCACTGTGATGTACAGTACTGTGCAAAAGTCTTAGGCACATGCAAAGAAATGCTGTAGAGCAAAGATGCCTTCAAAAATAATGAAATTAAATGTTTCTACATTTAAAAAAATACTATAAAGAGCAGTAAACAGTAAGAAATGAAACAAAGTCAATATTTGGTGTGATGATCCTTCACTTTAAAAAAAAAACAGTAGTCTCAGGTACAATGTGTGCAGTTTTATAAGGAAATGAGCTGTAAGTTTTACTGAGCATCTTGCAGAAGCAGCCACAGTTCTTCTGGAGACTTTGACTGTCGACTCGCTTCTCACTTTTGCAGCAAAACCCAGCAGCCTTCATTATGTTTTTTTGTCTGAAAAGTGTCTCTTATGTACTATGCTGCTTTCTTTACTGACATACAAACATTTTTCTGTAACATTTAATTTTCTGCTGGAAAACTAATGTTTGGAATTCTAAAATGTTTTTGTACTGAATCAATAACGTAGAAGTCATAAAATAAAAATCTATAACAAAGTTTGTACTAAAAAAAAAAATAGGGTGCCTAAGATTTTGCACAGTACTGTAAGTGTAAAATGAATCATTAGAACTTCAGGTGTACATAAAGTTTACAAATGAAGTTTTTTTGTGTCTTTTGCATTAATAAAATGAGTCATTAAGGTACTTCTTTCTCTTGTTGTACTTTTATTCAAACACATTATTCTAAAAGATGTCAGAAGAACCCTAAAGAAGAAGTTCAGCAACAGTCCAAAAGTAATCTGATTGGATTACACTGTTTAACTAATCTAAAGGTTTACATGGCTGATTATATCTTTGGTTGTGTAGTGTGTAATCAGTACCAGATTACAGTTCTAGCCAATACTGCTGTTAACACACAAAAGTGTTACATTTACAGCATTTGGCAGATGCCTTTGTACAGAGTGACTTACAGAATTGCATCAAAAACCTATCCTCATGGGGGACTCCCGGGTGGAGCAACAAAAATTCAAACTCGCCCTGTTGCTGGGAATCCTCTCTGGCTCATGCTCTCTGTTTTGAGGGTTGGCATACTCTCTCTTCCCTGTCAATCACAGCAACACTAGCCAATCCTAGGCATCTGTGAGCTCATGTATACTGTAGAAGAGAGAAGATAGCATTTTTCTTTGAGTGTGTTACACTGCATGAGCAGCAGTTTGAAAAGATGCGGTAGGACGTGTGTCAGAAGAAGCACATTTTAGCCTTGACGGATGGGTGGGAATTGGCAGGTGAACAAACTGGAATGAAAAATGGGGAAAAAACACTAACAACAACAACAACAACAACAGAACACCCATACCCTGATGCTAGTACAAATAGGTCAGGATCTAAGAGAGGAGTTTAATTAGTGCTCATTTAAGTGTTTAGTGTAGAGTTTAGTGTAGGTCTTTGTCTTTGCTTGAAGACAGCCAGTGTTACATGATTTGTGTGAACACGTGCAGTGTGCGTCTGAATCAAGTCATACAGCCAGTGGAAATAACACATACAGTCAAGTTCCTGACTCTTTTTAGCCCATAGCTTAAAATATCAAACTCAGCATGTGATTTACAGGTGTGAGCTGTGCATGTGTGTGTGTGTGTGTGTGTGTGTGTGTGTGTGTGTGAGACACACAATGTGATTCATAACTATTAGCTGAAACCTGGGTACTTTACATATCAGTGTTTCTCTGCTCTGACATGCCTGATACAGATGACTGAGGAGATTATCTGATGTGGTTGGTGTTTTAGGTGAGAAAACACAGCATAACGATTGAAACAGAACCCATATTGTCTGATAACTAAGCAGTCAACTCAGGAATTATTGGCACTTTAAGAGAACAGGCAGAAATGGTTTGATAAAACATACATTGAGGGCAGCTGGTATAAATGTACTGATTGGTCAGGGCTGCCATATTATTATTATTATCATTATTATTATTATTAATAATAATAATAATAATAATAATAATAATCATAATAATTAAAGCTGAAAGCAGCCTTTTTCAGGGGCCAGGCACCCAGACTCAGTGAGCTTCACATTCATAGACGCGCTCCAATTGTTGCATAAGCAATCACAGGAAAGCAGCGCCATTTGCCAGTCCGTTATGGGAGAAAGGTTTTGAATATCAGAGTTCCTTTGATAATTTTTGTTTAGACAGGTCTCAAGATGGTGCGAGCAAAATTTGTTGAATACGGGACAAAATTTGGCAGAGGAGTAGCAAAAATGGCAGTTAGACGTAAGCATTTTTAGCATGTTATTGTTACTTTTGAGCAGGAGGTGGCGCTGTCATGAAATTTGTTGCATAGTAATAATATTTGTTGCATATTATATGTTATATAATAATAATAATAATAATAATAATAATAGTAATAATAATAATAATAATAATAATAATAATAATGTCTCGACCTGATTGTTCTGGTTGCCAGATCTAATTGGGAAACTCTGATCGAAACAATCTAGTGACCCTATTAAATCCAAGTTTAGCAATCTGGCAACTTGATCAGTCCAATCTACCAAACCTTGATCAATCAGTTTTATTTACCTGATCATGGCCGTCAGATTGGATTGATTAGACTGGGTTAGCAGTATAAAGTTTCAGTCAGGGGAAGCTGGTCTAAATGTATTTGGACTTTTTTGGAAATGAGTGCAACAGCACTAGCAGTGGTCATAAGAAAAACACACAGAATGGGATGAGGAATTGAGAAGCGAGGCTGGGGCTGATTTCTTTCTAGCCCAAGCTGTAGATCCATGCAGACTATAGCCCTATTTGGATTGGATTAATTTATCAGGGGGATGTCGCTGTTATTTTTTTTTACATCTCCTTAGTGATAAAAATCTTGCATCTGACTTGCAGCAGTCAAACATCTTTTTTTCCAACACGGGGCCACATCTGAATCAAAAATCAGAGACATGTGCATCCAGACAAGACTAATATGATCAAATGACTGCTGAGTTTGGAGAAAAACTGTAGGTAATTCGGCCTGTAATTTTCTCAGAGGAGGCCTGAGAAAAGCATCGACATGGCAAACTGGACAGAAATAAAGTCACAGAGGAGCCTCTGGAAGATAGGAAATTACCCCAGGACTCCATGTGATATTAATGCTTTTCTCTTTAGTACAAACTTGAAACACTAAAAAAAAAAGATTTGAAATCACAAATGCAGCTGCCTCTGTCTTTAAGTGTGTGTCTGTAATAGTTTGCCCCACATCATGTTTATTACGCCATTGAGACTTCATGATATAATGCATTGCTCAACCAAAAAATTTCTTTTTGGAGCTATTAACAGATAATAGATTTTAGCCCTGTCACCTAATATTCCGAACAGCTATCACTGCACACCATTATTCTAATTTCCTACTCAAACAGTAGAAGAGATGACTTACTTATTATCTAAACAAATCATTCTCATTCTCAGAACTTCTTCATTTTTGTTTTTAATATTAGCAATTCTCACAAAAATCACATCAGTAACATACTGATATCCCGAAATAATATTTTTAAAATTGCAAATTGCCTCCTTGAAAGAAAAATCTGGTTTTAAAAAGGTGTTCTCCGTTTCAAGGAGCTCTGTTGCTTCATTTGACTAAATATGTCGTTTGACTAAATATGATTGTCAAAAAAAATCTTTAAGCTGTAAGCCATAACAAAAAGAATTTGGACACATGATACAAGATGTAGTAGATTTAAATGTGTTGATAGCAGTATAGCTGTTACTCAAGACTTGCAAGTCTTATCTCACTTTATTCTAATTTCTGTCCAAATGTACATTTAGCCTACATAAAGTGAGTTAAAGCCCAGTGCCCCAGTGTAAACGATTTTCATAGCCCTGCACTGAATCTGCCTCTCTCCAATATGGCGGACGCATTGATGTATGGCTCTAGCTAACATCAGCAGCTAATTAGATAAGATAAGATAAGATAAGATAAGATAAGATAAGATGTACCTTTACTGATCCCCCTTAGGGGAAATTCAGTTGACATAGCAGCACAAGTAGGAGGAGTAACATCAAAGAAAAGAAACGAATTTCCATAAATACCTATACAATAGAAATAATAGAAATAATAGAAATAATAAAATAGATCTGTGTGTATGTACATATGCTAGAATTCTATTTGTATATGTACATATGCAATATCTTTGTCATTTATATACATGCGCAATATCTGTGGAATGACAATTAACTGTTGAGTGTGTGTGTTTGTGAGACTCGGTCAATGGAGTAGGAGGTACTGGGGATTGTGGCATCGTATAGTCTGATGGCTAATGGTACAAAAGAGCCCCCAGCCCCCCAGATGTTTTGAGGCATGTGGCTGGATGAATCTGTGGCTGAACATACTCCTGAGCCTCCTCAGCTCAGCACAGAGAGGATGAGAAGGATTGTCCATAATAGCTTTCTGCTTCCCTCTCATCCTCTTCTCAGTCACTGCCTCCACACTGTCCAGTTCCATCCCTGCCACAGAGCTGGCCTTCCTCACCAGCTTGCTCAGTTTGTTGGCACCACAAGTCCCGACTCCACCTCCCCAGCACACCACAGCAAAGAAGATAACACTGGCCACTACAGACTGGTAAGACAACCGTAGAAGCCTAGTGCACACATTAAAAGACCTGAGTCCCCTCAGAAAGAACGTCCTTTCCCATAGAGGGCCTCAGTGTTGTCTGACCAGTCCAGTTTGTTGTTGAGTTGCACCCCTAGGAACTTGTAGGTGTCCACTATCTCCACTCCCTCAGAAGCCCACCACCAGCTCCTTGGTTTTCCCGATGTTGAGCTGAAGGTGGTTGCTGTCGCACCATCCTATGAAGCTTTCGATAAGGTCTCTGTACTCCTCCTCCTCATCTGTGACACAGCCAACAATGGAGGAGTCATTCGAGAACTTCTGTAGGTGGCGCGTTCCTGAATCGAAGCAGAACTGAGAGGTGTGGAGGGTGAACAAGAACGGTGACAGTACAGTTCCCTGGGAGGCACCAGTGTTGCTAGTCACCACATCCGACAAGCAGCCTTGCAGCCTGACCTACTGCAGCCTGTCGGTGAGGTAGTCTGTAATCCAGGTCAAGAGGTCCTGGTCCACCTGCATCACAGAGAGCTTCTCAGCCACTTGAGCAGTCAAAGAATATGATTCTCACAGTGATTTGTGGCCTATCCAGGTGTGTGTAAGCTCTGTGAAGCAGGTGGATGATGGCATCCTCCACACCAGTGTCAGCCTGGTCGCGTACCAGGGGCCTGAGGTGCTGCAGGACCAGCCTCTCAAGGGTTTTCATTACATGTGACGTTAAGGCCACAGGTCTGAAGTCACTGAGAGCGCTGGGACGTCCTTTCTTGAGCACGGGGACTATGCAGGCAGTCTTCCAGATCTTAGGCACCTTCTGCAGCCTCAGGAAGAGGTCAAAAAGATGCCGAAACACTCCTGCTAGCTGCTCCGTACACACTTTAAGCACCCTCGGGTTGATGTTGTCAGGTCCTCAGGCCTTGTTAATCCGGGTCTTAGTGAGCTGCCATCTCACCCGGCTGGTCGTGATCCTGATGACTGGGGTGGTTGGGGATATGGTGGGGGTGGGGAAATGGAGAGGGGTATGTTGTCTAATATAGCCTTTACTGTTTTCCTACCTAATTTATGCTAACATGGCTTAAAAATAAGGAAATTTGCATTTCGTTCATGTAAAAAAATAATAAGGGAATAATTACAAATTTTATTGGAAAATTCCACTTCTTGTAGTACTGAAAATACGTACTGAAAATTTGAGTCAACAAGTGTGTGTGTGTGTGTGTGTGTGTGTGTGTGTGTGTGTGTGTGTAGTTGCCCTGGGCAACAAAACAATACCGCCGTCTGCGTAAACTGACCGCAACAGCCATTTTCAACTGAGCTGAATGAAATATGACACTTCAGCAAGTAGCATCAGATCCCTGAACGGTTTCACCACCATTTCCTCCTCAATTATGGCGCCAGTGCTGATCTGAGATCAGGCACTCGAGTCGAGAACGTCACTGTGTCTGTCTATGTTAGTGTGGGAAATTCCGGGTATCGCATGTTCAGTTCCATGAAAAGTGATTGGCCAATCGGTACTCGTCGCATAGCGAAACACAATTCTATTGGTTGCTTTTTTTTGTCAATCACACCTCTCCCCTTAGCGTGGCGTCAAAACCTCCTGACAGCCTATTGGCCAATCGACACTCAGCGCTTTTCCGATTCTCCTCCCGGTTGGTGTTGTTTCCTGTCAATCAAGGCTCTTCCCTCATCCGGGCATCCCAGCTGCTGCCATCGATTCAGTAGGGAAACTGAGGAGAGAAGCTGGCCTAGCTAGTTAGGTCGGTTAGTCAACGTAACATCTGATTTACTAACAACACCGCTGTATTTAACAAAATAGGCGACTGAAGTACCATTGGAGGAGTAACAGCTTATCGTGAATGGCTTATATCGTTTTTAGAAGAATAGTTTTTGCTGCTGCACCGTGGACACCGAAGAAGAAATTTGACCCTCATAACGTTATCGCTTGTAGCCAAACTCCATTTTCCTCTCAGCCGAGTCAAATGATTTCCGTCTAACAACGAAGACTTTTAGGACACTCAGAGTTTCAAACAGGTATTTATTTATTCACATTTTCCTCTAAAATTACCACTTTTTTTTGTTATTTGCGCTGGCTGTTTACGAAAACCGCTTCACGCGGTAACGTTTCCGCATGTACAGACACAGGCTGAATCCTAAATCGGTGTGTGCTCCCTATAAAGGTGCACTACTTACAGGGGAAAATAATAGCGTCTTCTACCCTATTTAGTGTGCTATATATCCAATTGGGATTCGTCTCCTTATAGGCTTCAGGTTTTGCTTGTTAAACGTAAACATTATCTTTCAGGGTGTTATTAAAGCACTGTAGGAAAAATGTGATAAAATCTTTTCAGTTTGAATTGATTTGACTCTCCTTTGTCGTAGATAATAAATGTTAGACATACACAGTGCTCTCTGTCGGGTGTAGGAGAGATTATTTAGTACACTGTATGTAGGGAATAGGGAACCGACTCCCAAATGACTCTTTTAAACGAGTCCTTTTCATGTGTCGAAATGATTCAGAGTTATTTTTACGAAACCTTCTCCAACAAACAAAACAAAACAAAATAGACTTAACACAGAAAAGAACCGGAAATGAATGATTCATTAGAAAAGTAGATGTTAATGTCCAATTAGCTGCTTGTTGTTGTTATGAGTTACAGAGGATTCAAATGGTTTAAAAGTGCTGATCAACGTAATAATTTCAGAAAAGTGTGTTATGACGTAATATATCAGGTTTGTTATATCATCATCATCATAACAGTACATCTAATACTTTGTGCACTTTATTACTACGATTTTTATCAGAAAATGCTTCTAGCAATAAACTACAGGTGGCATATTTTAATAGTCGTTCATATTTATTTTAAGGAAATGCCTCCAGCGTGAAAATATTTGAAGACACATGAATTTGTAAGCATGCAAATTGGGTTGTGTGTGCACAGAAACCCTGGGTAGCACATCTGCATAAGTAGAACATCAGAAGAACATCTGTAGAGATGAATGCGCTGATATTAGTTAGATAAAACAAGCATTTTAAGCCATTAAGTAGTCAGTTCTATATGTAATATTTAAGATTCATTTCTATGCAAATGAATCTTTTTTTTATTTCTTAGACTGTTACTTGTATTTAACGTTATTAAATAGCAGGCGAGGGCTGCGCGATATTGAAGAAAAATGCGATAACTTGTTAAATAATGTGATATGCGGTACAATAATGCTAAGTGTGTAAATTCAGTTTAAATTGTATTGATTTATATATTTAAAAACTGAAAATGACATAACCAACATACATGTATTATGTTCTTTTGTGGAAAAGAAAGCATTCTTTGCCATCTGCATCGCCTTAAAACTTTAACTTTTCGTAACCTCTTGAAGTATTAAAATCATTCAGTTATCGCAAGCCCTTGCAATATGCATATCACCATATTTACATTTGTGATATTTTGATAATTTTGATATATCGTGCAGCCCTGTAGCAGGCATGTTTGGCCTCGAGCTATGTGAGTGTGTTACAAACTTAGCAAGCAGCAATCTGACACACACACGTGCCCATGAAGCTATTTGGTGTCGTGTGATGTTGTGACACATCACCACAGCAGTGTGTTATTGTTCACAAGAAACTGAAAGCTGACAGGATGATACTGAGCTGATTTATTACACTGGATTATTATTATTATTATTATTATTATTATTATTATTATTATTTGCTTCTTTTTCACCACTAACCTTTTGTTGACCTAACAGGTCTCTCTGTTTTTTTTTTTTTTTTTTTTTTTGGCAGGGCGGCGTGCGGTGTGACCTCATCATGGCCGTGTTCAGCTCCCAGGTGCTGCTCGCAGTCACGAGATCAAGGTGAGGCGATGTTTAGATTTTCAGAGATGTGATTAATTTAGATGTTTAATCTCTGTTTTGTACATGTGACTGGATGTGTGCTGATAATCGCACTCACACTATTTTGTTATTAAGTTACAATATCATTAGGTGAGGTGACTGTGTGTGTAGTTTTTCTTGAATTTATGGCTTATATATGTGTTCTAATCTAATAAGTTAAACTATTAAGTGCACTTGTTTTTAAACCTCTGTGACATTGAGATTGAGAACCAGTGTTTTATTCCCTTATCTTGAGGTTATTTTTATTTTATTACCTTGTAGCTGCACTGAGCTCAAATTTGAAAACAGCACTGGATTTATTAATGTGTGCTTTTTAAGGGCACTTTTTTTTTTTCTCCACGTGTGTTGTCCATGTGTTATGTGTTATTTCTTTGCTTCCTTACTGCACTTTGTTTGAGCAGGTGCCAACCCCGTTTTCAGACTTGAGTGTAAAAGCAATTTGAAAGAAATCAAGGAAATGCTGAACGCTGTGTGTGTGTGTGTGTGTGTTCAGGCTGATTAGTTAGGCTAATTGCAGTGTGCTTATCAGGAATGATTCATGAATTATAAACTGGGGCAGTAAGGAGATTTGCTGGTTATTTGGGTTCATAAGCACACATCAGTGTTTGTGTGACCACACAGGTGCTGAAAGGTTCTGAGTTTACCTGAGCGATGAGCTTATTAACCACTTAAAGTCCCTGACCTAGTGAACTAGAATGAGGATTTTTTTTTTTAATATATCTATAAATAGACAGCACTTCTGTGTCACTCTGGGTAAGGGCATCTGCTAAATGGTGTAAATGTCAATGCTTAATGTCTTGCTAGCTGCTTATAATGAGTTCTCTCCTCCAGATAAGAATGTCAGAGATGTAGATTATGTTTCATTGTTTTTTTTTATTAGGAAAAGTGCTTTTATTTAATACCGTTAAAACAATTTACCTCTTCTACCAGTAGACAAATTAACAAACCTAATAAATACCATAAAAAGAGAATAACATGGTGCTACAGCTATTCCTAACAAGAGACGTATATTAAAGGAAACTTTGTGTATCTAAAAATGGACAGTGCTGCTGTGTCGCTCCGTCTCTGTAAGACCGGGTTTGTTTCTATTGAGTAGTGTGATTCTCTTTCATACTTGACAAAATTGTCAATAACCTGAACTTTAATTTGAAACAAAACTTGAACATGGTCTGAAAACATTCTTAGTCTTTGGTACGAAAGGGGTTTTGGTGTGGTATGAATTTTACATGTTTCATTTTGAAAAACAGCAAAACTGTGTTTGGGTAATTGCTAGAGATTTCTGAGCTTTTTGTCCAAAATTTCAATGTTGAATAAAATTAGAGGTCTGAAACACAGTGGATGACAAAACTGTGTATTGTTGGCTGTATGCTACACAGTGGATCAAGACCATTATTGCATTTTGGTCAGAAAACCTCTGCAGCTGATTTACTTACTGCACACTCCAGGCAAAATGTGTCAGTGAGTGTAATTTAATAGAAAAATATAATTAAGCATGTAGACATTGAATAATAATTTGAATATGTTGTGAAACATGTTGGTCATTGTTTTCTTTTAACATGATGTTGTCATTTGCAGTTTGCTTTTACTTTCGGACTTACTTTCAGGTTTGTTTTGTGTTTAATGTTTCACATGGGAATCCCGCAGAGTTTTTAATGCTAGCTGATATTCATAAGATAACAGCATGGTGGGGTTTTTAAAAATTGTTTTAAAAGGAAAGGTCATACAGTTCCCTTCTTTTCTCCACCTCATGGATGAGTTTTTTTTCCTAAATATCTTGAATTATGACTCTTTTTTGTTACATTTGATATTTTATATATCATCACTGCAAAATGTATTAAATTTAAATGTATTGAGTTTAACTTGATGGCACTGTCAGACTAATATGTGTAACTAATAATTGGAACATGTCTACTAGAGAAAGGCTATAATTGATTGTTTTTGTGTCTAAACTTAACGTGTTTTTTGTCTTTTCTTCCTCAGGGGATCGTACTTGCTTTCCAAACGACATGGCTGTTCCCCTCTCTCGTCTTCCTGTGTACGTTATCACATCGCCACATTGGAGCTCTCGTCTCGCAGTGCTCCCAGACCGCTCTACCTTCACATCTCCCGCACCACCCACCCACAGACCTTCTACGCCCCCGCTCGGACCCTTCACTCCTCCTGCACCTGGCTCCAGGAAGTGAAGAACACCCCCGCTGAAGGTGAACAGGCGAAGGGGGAAGTCGTTCCCGAGCCCACCAAAGCTGTTGCTCGTAAATCTCTGGGTCAGAGAGTGCTGGACGAGCTGAAGCATTACTACCACGGCTTCAGGCTGCTGGGAATCGATACGAAGATCGCCGGACGCATGGTGTGGAGGCTGCTGCATGGACAACAGCTCACCCGCAGGGAGAGGAGGCGGGTACGTTCAGGGGAATTTACACACACAAAGACACAGTCAGAGACGGAAAGCAGCCCTGAGGAGGGTGGAGGGTCTTCAGCCTGCTGACATCGGGGGAGCAAGGGACGGATTCATTGGGGGAGGGAGCTAGTTATTTAGTTACAAGCTTGGTCACTTAGGAGATTTATATCTAAAAATAGGAGTGACTCAGTAAAACATTTTGCAAAATAAGGTTCTCAAACTGTGGCTTTGCTTTTATGTGGAAACAGAAATAGACATTTTATACAGATGAGTGGAAATTGGCAGATGGAAAAATCCACAAGTAGCTGCGATGTATGTACTTACAGCATTAAACGGTAGTTTGGGGTAAAATTCTGAGATGGTACAGAGTTGCTTCCTGGTTTTTTGGGAGGATTTTGGGGGAAAATATGGTTCAGCAAAGACTCTGTTTGTCATCTCATCTATTGAACTAACCCTGAATTTCCCATAGTTCTCACCAGCATTTCCCTAAAGCTTTTGCATAGTAAGGATTCAGGCTAGACCAGGGGTCATCAACTGGTGGACCCAGCAAGCTGAGTTGAGTCAGACTGTAATGCAGCAGAGCTGATAAACATATGAAAAAAAAAAAAAAAGACTGTCATTCAGTGTCTCTAGACCTGAAGAACTGCAGTTTCTTTAGTAAATCTTCTATTCCTGTTAATCCATTCACATGCATTTCAGTAAATGATTTAGCTGAAGGTAGCATATCAGACCAGAGACTAGCAACAGATAGATTTTTATTTTATTTACTCTCTCTCGTCTGATTAGTGAACTAATCTGTTCACTCGTCCTTGGTGCTAAAAAGTGGTAACGTGAAGCTCCACTATGAAACAAAACTTAACCACTTCGACACAATCGTCTTCTTGGTGTGTTACTTATAACGCACTGCATTAGGTTTAACACTGAGCGCAGTGCACTGACTTGTACCATGCAGATGACTGTGTAATGGAATTATCATAGCTGTTATCTAGCTCCTGAATAGACACCAATAGTGCAAACTTACAGTGACCCCTTGTTGAGAGCTTGTACTGATGTTTTGGAAGCACCATACATAACAAAGGCAAGGAAATGAGGTGAAATGGTGGAAGTTGGTTTCTGATTACCCCACCATGCTTTGTTTAAGTTAATAGCTAATGCGAAGCTGTTTCTCCCCCTCCCTTTGCAGCTGATGAGGACGTGTGCGGACTTGTTCCGTCTTGTCCCTTTCATGGTGTTCATCATTGTCCCCTTCATGGAGTTCCTGCTTCCTGTCTTCCTAAAGCTCTTCCCTGAAATGCTTCCCTCCACTTTCGAGACAGAGTCCAAGAAGGCAAGTACTAAATAATCAGATTTAAGCTGTCTGTCTGAATGAACCCTTAGAATACATTATGATTTCTAAAATGATGCGAGCTCAGGGAGCCTCCTGCAGAATGACGCATTATCGTATTTTGAACTAATTACATAAGTAGTGTGCAGATAGATCACACTGTATTCTCTAAATGATTGGCCCATGCTTGTTTTAAGCTTCAAGCTGGAGTGTTTAGATGAGAGAAGGATAAGTTTTTGTCGTTTATATCTTTAATTGTTGCTGCAGGAGGAGAAACAGAAGAAGGGACTCGCGGCCAAACTGGAGCTGGCTAAGTTTCTGCAGGAGACGATTGCTGAGATGGCCCGCAGAAACAAAGCGGCTGTGGGAGGAGATGAGACGCAGAAGTTCTCCACTTACGTACAGCAGGTACGAGAACGAATGAAGCCATAAACTAACACCTTTCTTACCACCTCCTGTCAAATTACATTTTTATAGAAGTGGGATGATGCAACAAATTAGGTTTTTTTCTCTGCTCAGTTTCTGTAACAAACGCAAGGAATCTTTTTTTTTTTTTTCTTTTCTTTTTTTTTTTTAAACGCAGTATTTTGCTGTTAACGTCATTTTGACGTGAGAGTGACACGGTGAAATTGTAATGTTTCCAGTGGATTGTAGTGCATCGAAATCAGTGCTGTAATTATGTAAAGATGATTTGGACATTCCACTTGGAGATGTAAATCTCTGACATTAGTCATCTCTGTAGCAATGCATTATACAGTTATGATGGTGATCAGTTCCCAAATCATATTTGAACATTTTCCCTAGTTTCTAAAAAGATTATTGACACTGAGATTGAGATTTGAGATTATTACTAAACATTAATAGGGAATGTTTGGTTTATATATGTGAGGCATTCTGGGGAAAAAACTTCAGATAGCGCTGTGATTGAACTTAGATCAGACTCCAATCAGCTTTTGGCCAAAATTGTGTTTTTCTGCCTAGAAACCATAAATACGACAGATACAGTATGATACATTAAAACAATGTGGAAATATTTGTATTTACTTCTTAATCTTTCCTAGGCTTCCTGTAAAGATCATGATGTGCATGAAGCCAGTTTAATAAACACAGTGGTGTTTGTCTAAAACCATGCTAGCTAAAGCGGCAGTCACACTAGACTTTTCAGTTCCATTGACTTCCATTCAATGCTGGAGACCTGAAAATATCTAGTAACATATTTCAGTTCAGAAAAGCCTGTAGCTTTCACAACTATATCTAGTGGAAAATGTCAAACTTTCATCATCTGGCATTCTTCTGTATTTGGTTATTAAGTGACATCACACCCTGTCAAGTCAGAGCTGGCAGAAAATGCAAATAAAGCACATTTTTAATATTACGCCCGAATGTGATTTATGGCTGTGCATAAAGAAACCCTGTGTCACTCTGGTTGTTCTGTCCAGGTGAGACACACGGGTGAGCAGCCCAGCACGAAAGACATTGTGAAATTCTCCAAGCTTTTCGAGGATGAACTGACGCTTGAGCATTTGGAGCGCCCCCAGCTGGTGGCTCTGTGTAAACTGCTGGAGCTGCAGCCCATCGGCACCAACAACCTGCTGCGCTTTCAGCTCATGATGCAGCTGCGCACCATCAAAGCTGACGACGAGGTAATGAGGAGTTGGTGCTTGTTTGTCTGTAGCTCATGTCCTGTAATATACTTGATAAAATGTCTGTGTACTAATTAGTCCCCTGTCTATGTGTAGATGATCTCTAAGGAAGGCGTCTCAGCGATGACTGTAGCGGAGCTGCAGGCTGCGTGTAGGAGTCGAGGGATGAGATCTCTCGGTCTCACCACAGATCAACTACGACAACAACTCCAGCAGGTACAGCATCAAACACACTCCCTCTGTAAAGAAATGGACAGGTGGTGGATGCTTTATTAATGAATTCAATGGGAAGAAATCTTTATTACACAATGTTTTTTTGGAGGAAACAGGACGTGAATGGATCTGCACCACATTTACATATTTTAAATTCTGAAGTGTTTAAATTCTGAAATGTTTATGTCTGATGAGGATATGTGCAGTGGTTATGTCATTAATGTCATGATGCGTTGTGTGTTGCAGTGGCTGGATCTGCACTTGAAGGAAAATGTTCCTCCATCTTTGCTGCTTCTTTCCAGAGCCATGTATCTGACGGACCTCAAACCTAAACCTCCCGTTATTCCTCCCGTGCCCAAACTAGAGGTATGTAGGGTTTAAAAAGCATAGAAAAGATCTTTTAATAGAGATTGCTTATTCACATATCACTGGCAGGCGAAGGTGCAGTTTGGTGTCTTTTTTTTTTTTTTTTTTTTTTTTTTTTTTTTTTTTTTTTTTTCTTTTTTTTTTTTTTCCCTTAAGAGTGTAGCATCAGGCCAGCAAAGATGCAGGAGGAGTGATCACATAAGACAAAAAGGAGAAAGTTAAAACTTACCATATGTACAGTAAGAGAGTAAATAAATAAAATGACATGGGAGAGTGTAAAGGTATCCAAGGTTCAGTTCTAATCTCTGACAGAAGGTGTAGTAGATAATAGTTTATCTGATTTCCCTGAAAAAGACGGCAGGAAAAATATTTATAAAATGGTGCTCAAGTAGTATCTGTGGTGATGTAATACACAGGTAATACTCTGACACTGCAGATCTAGGAAAAAACAAAGAAAACGTGCCCTCAACTTGGAATTCCTACTCAGGAACTCGGGGAAGTCTCCTCAACTCCGCAAAATAAAAATGAGTTCAGCAAATAAAAATGAAAAAACAAGTTCAGCAAATGAAGTCAAATCGACATGCCCGCTCACTGGATCAGAAATAAACAAAATAGAATTTCTAATCTTTAAATGAGTTTTACTTTATATACAAATATTTGCTTTAGATCAATCAACATTCAAACATATTTGCTTGTTAAATCTTTAACATTGACTATACGTTTTGCTGTTTTAATGAGGTAAATTTACAACACTCATCACAGGCTATCTTATTGCTAACAAAAGACAAACATGGAGGCGTCTATGATTTTTTCCCACTTTGATACTTGAACGCACGAAGATCAAAAATGACGTAATTCCGAGTTCATGGTTCCGAAGTAAGAACGCAGCATAAATCTGTATTTGGATTTGTATCTATAAAGCTTCTCTGTGGCAATATCTGTTGTTAAAAGTGCTATATGAGTGAAATTGAATTGATTTAGACAATACAATATCTCACATGACTGAGGTTATTCAGTGTTCAGAGAAAATGTTTAACAGATGTGTCAGTGGTGATGCATTCAGTCATAATGTACTTAACTTTAATACACCAGCTCTCACTCACAAGCACATTTACAGTGCACAGTGTGCTCTACTTAAAAACAACACACCACTGATTGGATTACACACACATGAACATGGCTTTAATGTAACATTTAAAGAAACGTAACCAGAAACCCTAATTTAACACCATTTTTTTGATACACACCGTATGAGAAAGCCGTCACTTCATGCCATATGTAGTGCACTATATAGAGAACGGTTTCAGGTTTAGCCTGACTCTAACCTTTGAGACTCAAACGGTTTTGTTGTACTGGGAATGTCACACATTTGCTTGCATACACACACACAGACACAACTGATAAGATGTCTCCGAGTTCAGCTGAATGTTATGTAATTTGACCTGTGTGTTTGTGTGTGTGTGTGTGTGTGTGTGTGTGTGTGTGTGTGTGTGTGTGTGTGTAAAATAGAAATCTCCTGCTGAGAGTGAAGCTACAGCAAAGTCCCTTTCCTCTTCTGTGGAAATGCTGATTGACTCCGCCCCCGTCCTCAAGGACAGGAAGGTTGGTGAGACTGGTGTTCTTTTCACTATTTGTGAATGGATTCCTCTAGATAGGGCCCTAGCAAATTTCACGGTAATTGTAAAAGAGAAAATGCAAAACATGTTTAATCACGTGTTCGTAGGAGTAGCCTAGCCTAAGACTAGCCTAGCCTACCTCAGTGGAAGCCCCGACTCGGAGGACTTCCAAAACCATAACGCTGCTTGTGCGATATGTGTGTAGATGAATAATTCCAGCATCCAGTTTTTATTAAATTAATTAATCCACTTGAAAAGGGAGAACAGAAAGAATGCTTTCTGTAGTCTTGTCACTGGTTGATGAAACCTACTTTACACAAAACTAACTTGCTAATTTGGATGCTAGCTACTGAGACCGCCCTTCAGGGTTGAAATATCCTGATATTTCAAGACATTTATACGATACATGATATGCATCATGATATACATGATATATGACATGATATATAAACCGCCAGAAAAACAGTAGCATTGCATTTAAAAATAAACATTTAAAATGTAATTTTGATTATAGTTTAAAGTTTATTATTACTTTAAGCAATTTGTGTACATACCTGTGCATACACTGCAAGTCTCACACAAAATACATGCTGCATTACAACTTACTCCTGGGACAGTGACACCTTATACCTTTGTATAATGTGTCACGATATTAATACTGTATTGTCATATCACTCAGCCCTTCCGCCCTCTAATTCATGGTAACCAGTTCGAATACTTTGCTTCATCCAAAATGTCAAACATCATCGACACAATATTTACTGAAACTCACGTAATGTTCGCACTTCACCGCATTTTCGTGGGAAATTGTGAATTGCATTGGAAAAGGCTGAATGCATGGTGTAGCTTTTACTGGTGTGAATTTGGTAGGACTCTACCTATAATGGCTATAAGGATCTCTTAATCTCTCAGATATTATGAGAATAGTCTAGAATAAAAGAATTAAATGTGTAATCATTTCAAGTGTTGTGTGTATTTCGGTGTCATTATGTTAATACAGTATGTTATTAACACTGTTTTCGGTGTGTGTCAGGCGGAGGAATTGGCGGAGAAACAACGTGATTTGGACATGCCATCACCAGAGGCTCAGTTAATTCATGTAAGTGTGCATGTGTGTGTACGTGTGTTAGGATTGCACCTTACTGGTTATAGAGTAACTGAGTTATATAATTTGACCCCATGCATCAGGATTTCTATACCAGTCCACATACTTAATCACTTTACAGCTCATGTACTGCTCCCAAAATCCTCATAATCCACTTTCTGTGATCTGTGCAAAACTGTTCATTCTGCTTTAACCTGCTGGAGGAGGATGGAAATAGAATCAAAGCTATATTTATCATTACCAAAGCAACAGGAAATTTCCAGAAAACATCTTTAATCACGTGACCAATAGTGCTCCAAATCTACTCCTCACCACTAATGCCCACTAATATCTCTCTCTCTCTCTCTCTCTCTCTCTCTCTCTCTCACTCACTCTCTCTCTCACTCACTCACTCACTCACTCACACACACACACACACACACACACAGTTAGACCTATCTAAAATAAGGTAGAAAATACAGTTAATGGGATACAGCTGCTATGTAGCTAATCCACATGTTTGTTTCTTTCCGTCAGGCTAAAGGTGCAGAAATGGCGCAGAAGTCCAAGATGAGTGCTAATGGACTTTGAGAGGCTTCTCCAGGAAAATTCTCATTGTACTCTTCCTCTTCCTCATCTGCCACACCAGCCACGAGGGCACACACTCACTTGCTGTCACGCTCACACAAAAACACACATACACTCCAGAATCTCAGTGATGGACTCCGAAGCGTCCGTGTCTTCCTCCTGTGCGCCGTGGCCTATTTTTCTTTTTTCCCCATTTACAAAAAATAGAGAAATAGAACTTGAGCCGAGGTGAGAGTCAGAAAGAGGTGCTTATGAACCTACAGTTAGAGAATAATTTCCGTTCTTATCATGTACATTTGTAAATAAACTGTAAAATATTACTGGCACATTATTAATAATGATATTATTATGAAGACACGCTCCTCTTTTGGACACGTGGCTGTGCCATATTTAACCTATGAAACTGAGAATCAGTCATGCTGTTTATTTTTATTTTGCATGCCGGAGTGCAGGCAGGACGTGTTTCATTTCCTTTATGGAGGGAATGTCAAGCTGACTCAAGTTGTATCGAATCTTCAGGATGAAATTGTAGGATGAAATAAGCCAGCTTTCAGTCATGCACTCGACATCTCAGACCCGTTTGTGTGTTTGCATAAATTAGTGCGAACATAAAGGATTTATTTTTTGTAACAGAAACTAAGCAGCTGTCTTTTTCACTATGTAAAGTCCTATCAGTGTTTGTATTTTAACTGAAGTATATAAATTAATATGGATGTAAAAATTTGTAGACACTTTAAAGCCCTAATCAGGAGTCTTGCAAGAAGAAATGTAGCAGTTTGTTCTGTTGTTTGGGTAAATTGTGCTTTATCCCCGAGGTGTGAAAACACTTTATATATTTGATGCATCGCCAAATTAGCTGAGCAGTCAGTGCTCTAGTGGAGCCATATCGCTCTGGTTATAGTTTTTGTTCTCAAATAAAGAAAAATACTTCTAAACCTACAACAAAAATTGAGTCCTTCTAGCACAATAAAACAGCACCAGTTCAGAATAGCTATATGCAATCTATATATTTTTGGTATTTGTTAAAATATTTATGGTATGGAAAAAATGTAAATTGTAAAAAGAAAGAAAGCAACCATAGAAATACTGAATAACTTGCTTTTTTTCATCATGATTTTAGAATTATGTTGTAGGTGTAGAAGCATTTTTAGATTTTGAAATCAAAAACTAAATACTGTAGGCCAACCTATAAAACTGCGAAACTTTCCAGCAAGCTGAGATCACGGTGTAACAACGTTTGCTAGCTAACTATCAAGTTGCTTTTGATAATTCATTTTAGATATTAGTCTGTATGATTTAAGGCCCTTAGTGATGCATTAGAGCTGGAGTTCTCAGATATTTAGCTTTCAGGGACCCCTTTAAAACTGTTAAACAAATTTCATTCCCTAGCACAGATTCATTTTAAGAACTAATTAATACTACATTGATGATTTAAACATGTATGTTAATATTTTTTATCGGCAATCCCACATTGGTTATAACCTACAAACCTTCTTTAAATTTGTTAACATGTTAGCACATCTCATCTTTCACCATTTTACCTCCTGATAAATATTTGCACATGTGTAGTTCTACCAGTTATGTGCTGTGTCTGAAATCGCTCCCTCACTCACTTATTCACTATTTACTATATAGAACACTATGTCGGGCATTATGGGTAATAACGTAGTGCACTATCCAGGGAATATAATTTGTTGACTGAGAATTTGCTTTTTTTAAGAACACCTAAAAAAAAAAAAAAAAAAAAGTACTATATGGTAAATATGTATGGTGAGAAACAAATTAAGCCACGGCCCTGGGTGTTAACTAGCTCCTGCTCTCCTGCTGGCTAAAATTTATTAGGCTTATTATTACGGAATTATTACGCCTTTCTGCTCTCTACTGTGGTGTGTGTTTTAACATGAAATCGAGAACTAGCTAGAGATGATGGGTGAAACCCTGTGTTGTGGATGTTACCATTCTTTGATTCCTCATTGGGGCTTTAAGGAAAGACATGTTACTATTACTGGAGAAATATGTACCATACTGTTCATGAACACCCTGCTCCCTGTCTGATAAAGTAACGCCACTTAAGATGGCCAAGGGGACTAAATGAGATGAGGGCTTGTTAGACACAGGATTGAAACACAGCCTTGGTTTCTGATTTTTGTCTTTAGTTTAAGTTTTGTTTGGTTCACTGAAAATGCAGAACCACATTTCCAAAGCAAAGTGCTTTGATGGCTAAAAGTCCCAGAGAATGTGGTGTAACATGTTGTATGATAACAAATGAGTGTGTTATCACATGTCTAGATCACTGAGACTGTGCTGGATGTTTAATAAAACGTTCCAGCTGAATCTGCTGATTGGTCCTGGTGGGCGTGGCCTAATATACTAACTCGACTGTCTGCAACTTTCAGTGTACCATGTCTAGTTTTTAAAAAAAAGTGTGCAGGCGTAGTGAGTGACATCAGATGTGTATGGTGAGGTGGAATGTATACGAGGTATGTCCGATATTAGCCACGCCCACTTTCCAATGAAAGGGTGCGAAACTATATAGAAATTGGAGTGTCTGGACATTTAAACTAACATCATGCAATAGAAACCATTCAGAGTCAGATTGACAGATCTATTTTTTTAACTGTTACATTGAATTGATAAGGATTATTTTTTTTAACATCATCTGTCATTTTGAGTCGGACCTTTTAAAACCTCATGCCTTTTGATTTGGTGCAGTTTAAAACTCCATGCCTTTCCTTTGCCAGTGTTCTTTTGATGTAATATTACTATGTTTTAATGTTTTAAACACCTCGTCAACTTCCCCACATGAAGTGTGCATCTCGTGTGTCCTACGAGTGCAGTGTGTAACACAAGGTAGTTTTTTCAGTCTGGTTCCCTTATCAGCATGCTAACTAACTAGCAGATTAATCCACAGATAGTGATGCAGACTTCCACCAAGGGAAGACGGCTATGGTGTTAAAGTGTTCAAAGACAGATGGGAAAATAAAGCAGCATTTAACAGTGTAACATTGAGGCTCTGTGTGTTTTGTATGTGTTGCTTTTTCTGCATGGATAAGAAAATCATAATTATGGAGCACTCAGCACTTTCAGGACCCCCTTTTTTTTGGTAGAGCATTTTAGACAAACCAATGTCTCATTCATTTACCATGCTCCAAAGTTTGCATCCTCATTGATATGCTGTATATCAGGAGTTCTCAAATCAGGAACCCCATTACATGTTTAAAAAAAAAAAAAAAACACTGACCCAATCAATGCAATTATTCAAATATTAAGCACATTATTTAAATGTGTACAATATTTCATTTATTTATTGGAGCCTCGGGCTTGCATGATTCATGAGCTTTCCACCCACAGAACACATTGCTTATTAAAATGGTAATTAGATTCCATATGACATTAATTATAGTCATAGTATCTTTGATAATAATGTGATTTTCTCCTTTGTACCTACATCACAGACTCTCTGGCTTTGCTTCATGGACCCCACTTTGAGAACTGTGGCTCTGAGTAGTTTGTTTGACATCAGAGTATCAGACAAAATCCTTACAGGGGGCAGGTGGAATGTGCATCACATTCAGCGAACTGTGTTTAACTGTGAAATTAAATGACATTGTTTTACTGTTTATATCTTAGCAAACACTTATTAATGAAGGAATGAAGGATTAATGAAGGAAAGCTCATTTAAAACCAACACAAAGCACAATATAAAACGAACAACCAAAGACCCCAAAAACACTCTGTATGTGCACAGTGTGTGGATTGTGTAGTCCAGTAGTGTGGAATGAAGTGCATTAGTGGCATCTAGGGGTAGAATCGATGAACTACAGTTTGAAAATCACGCTGTGTGAAATAAAAACATCACTGAATTTCCCCCGCATTATTCAGACATTTTCCGCTAACGTGGCATGCGGTTATTTAAGGTGTGACCATGAATTAATCGTCTATACTGAGGCCAAGAGCTAAGTATCTCATGGCCGTGAATTGTGTAACTTAAGCCATCAACGTAATATGCTGTTGGAACGTCATATTTAATATGTCTCTTCCAGGTAATTATTTAGCGAAAAGTCTGTTTGCTTTGAGAATTCACTTAAGGTGACTTCAGCTAATGGTGTATCCATGTTGTGATGCCGGTGCCTCCAGTATGTCTTTATACCTCATTCTAAGATTTAAGTAAAGTGTAATATTAGCAAAGATCAATCATCTCCACGCTTAAGTTCCTGTGGACACAATGATCCAATTCATTTCTTTTCATCACATACAATAGACCTAGCTGCAACAAGTTAAGTATTTTGTGACCATGACATAGATATAGAAAAACTTAACTTGTGACCTCAATATATTAATTTATGGCCACGATATGTAAAGAATAAAATGATTGAATCACTTGGGGACATGTTATTATAGGAAAATAATCAACAACGAGATGGTGTGATATGGCCTGATGCAAAGCTGAGCTAGTTATCACCCTGAAGTTGACTGTTTTCCTATAACAAGATGTCCTGATTCAATTTTAAATTATTATTGAAAGATATTTAAAGTTGTAGAACGTCCTCAAAACAAGTTAGTTACTCTTATCACTTAAAGCATCTTTAAGCAGTCTTTCTCTTAACAGTCTCTCTTTTAACTCTCTCTTGAAGTTTACAGAGAAACCAGAAAGCTCAAAATCCTGTCCTGAAGACTTTCCTGTAAACTTACTGATGAGTACAAAGCCCTAACACTGGAGACTCCTTCCATAACCGTTAAATGTTAAAGCATCTCCTTACAGAAAACTTCACCATATCAACGATCATACATTTTTCCTTGTAAAGTAACAATACATCTTTAATCTGTTTGTTATTAGCCTTAGATTATGTGGAGTGTGGGTGATACTGTATGAGTTGTTACTATAGAAACGATAATGTAGGCTGTTAGAACCAGCGCATTAATATAAACCTGTGATTTGCCTTGAAGCCGGAACTACTGTCAGAGCTGCTGTTAGAGAAAATTAATCAGCACCTTCTGACCAATCAGAGTCTAGCATTCACCTGGAGCTGCTGTACAACCGCCAGGTCACCTCTGTAGCTCTGGATAAAAAGTTTAAGTAAAAGATCATCATAGGTCCTAGGCCATCATCCCATAAAAAAGCGCCTTCTACATTTGGCGTAAAGAGGCGTGGCATTATTAACGAACATTTGCAAGGAGTGTGGTCACTAATGACGTGTGATCAGGGGGCGTGGTTAGTGGAACACAGAAACCACTGCTCCGGTCCAGTAGAGTGACTTTAACACTGTGTAGAAACTGATGCTGAAGACTTCTGCTGTTTTGTGCTGCTAGGAAAACCGTCACGCGCCACTTGTGGAACGCGTTACGTCACGGGTTTCCCGGGGCTCGCGAATCTCAGAAAGCTCGAGCGCAGACTGAGAATGAAGCACGAGCTGACCGACTGCGCGAGCCCGACGTGTTTACTCCACTGCAGGTGAGATGAGATGTTCACCTGTGATGCTGTGTGACAGTTGTGGTGGATATTAGTGTGTGTGTGTGTGTGTGTGGCGCAATAATAATAGTAATAATAATAATAATAATAATAATGATAATAATAAATAATAATGATAATAATAATAATAAGAATAATAATATGTGCATATAAGTAGCCTATACTTGCTTATATTTATGAGCATATATGCACACCCCTCTCTCCTTGCTTACTTACATACCTACATAATTAGTTAGTTAGTAGTTAGTTAGTTAGGTAGTTAGTCTATCTACTTAAAAAAAAATATTTCCTCAGTGGTTCTTTGGATAGTTAGCTTTCTAACCAAGTTCTGCTCTGGGAACCTTTTCTGAAAGGGAAACCCTCTGATCTAGGGCTTTACATAGAACCTTTAAAAGGTTATATACACCCTTTAAAAAGGTTAAATCTAGAAAACAGCTTGTCACTCTGTGGAGTGTTTCAGTGACGCTGCGAGCATAACTGAATTAGAAATCAGAAAATCTTTCTAAGACACTCTCATAAATAAAGGTACTACATGCATGCACCTTCTTAGGTAAAAGGAGCAGAACGTGTAGCCTCGATAGTACCACCTCAGTGATGAGGAAAAGTATAGTTTTCTACCATTTTTGGCACAATTTCTGGAAAGCAAGCTGGAAGAGATGAATGGAAATATGTAGAAATATGTAGAGTGTGGAATAAACTCTCTCCCTCTCTCTCTCTCTCTCTCTCTCTCTCTCTATATATATATATATGTATTCAGTAATAAATGTAATTGCAGAGTAGAACCGTTTTTCAGAGAAGCATGACATTTCAGAGAAATGTCCTTCATTAGCCTGTTGAAGTGCTTCTAATGCTGTATAGGTGAAACCAGGAACCAGTTGATTGACTTTCATTACACATGGCAATAAAGTCCAGGGAGTGTAGCTCTTTATGTAGCTTCCATACCCTCTTGCTGCCATAGCAACATGTATCAGTGCTGATGGTGATGTCAGTAATGTTAATGGTATGTCCATTGCTTATGAAATGTCTCCTTATGTACAGAGGCATTCAACTAAACCAGCCAATCTTCTCCTTGTTTACATATACAGCTGATTTCATGTCGAGACGCAATTAACAGCTGCTGCAGTGGTGCATGGGGAGTGATGAGAAGACAAAAAGGAAGCAAAAACTGATCCTTGTGAGCCTGTAATTTTAATGGCTGTAGAACACCTTGATAGTTGATTGCAGTTTTGTCCCATTAATGGGAGATAAGTGGAGGTTTCTTTAAAAAAGGAAGCAGTCTCAGTATCATCGTGGAGAATTTTACAATTCAAGTTACAAATATACACACCGGCCACTTTATTATGAACACATGTACACTTGCCCATTCATGCAATTATCTAATCAATGAAAATGAAAGTTAAAGAATGGAAAAAGCCTCAGATTCCTGTTCTTGGCTGACAGGAGTGGAACCCAAAGTGATCTTCTGCTGTTGTAGCTCATCTGCCTCAAGGTTTGATGTATTGTATGTTCTGAGATGCTTTTCTGCCTGCCACGGCTGTAAAGAGTGGTTATTTGAGTTACCATAGACTTCCTGTCAGCTCAAACCAGTCTGGCCTGGAATCTTTTCTGACCTCTCTCATCAACAAGGTGTTTCTGCCAACAGAACCGATGCTTATTGGATGTTTTTTTGTTTTTCAAACCGTTCTGTAAACTCTTGAGACTCTTGTGCGTGAAAATCCAAGGAGATCAACAGTTCCTGAAAAACTCAAATCACCAACAACTATGCTGTAGTCAAAGTCACTGA
>CM040470.1:18799816-18807316 GCA_022758105.1 Pangasianodon gigas | reverse complement strand
ATTTCTTTGGATCATTGCTCTGCTGGGAAATCTTTTGAGGGTTCATAAATATCATACATTAAACATTTCTTTCACTTCCATCTCTTTGCAAGTGCAGGATTTACTTCACATGTAGTTAGTTTTACTACAGGATTAAGTGAATTCCTAACATTCCATGAGGTTACAATATCTGTATATAACTGTGGTGTGACTGTCACAGTCATCTCTTGCTCTTACCTCTACCCAGGTCTGTGTGATGATAAATAGTGTGTGTTTGTGTGTAGGTTGGCCGTTCAGTCAGACGACCTGCACCCTCAGTAACCTCATCCAGGGAATGTCTGTCTCTGCGTCCGTCTTCACACTCGTCGCTATTGCAGTGGACAGGTAAAGACTCTCTCAGTTGCAGATCTTACAAGCTCTGATTCTCACACTTAATAAGCATTAAAACATCCAAATAAGATATGGTAGACGTTAAAGAGGTGATTTAATGACACAGCACATTTGCAGAAATTGAAGCAGAAACTATGTAGGGCTGTAATAGGACTAATATGTATATTGGACGTTGGTGGTCTAAAGCTGTTGTGCCTATTTTGTGAAATCCCAATGCTTAGCTCATTAATGGAAAAAAATGTGACTTTTGGACTGTGTTCACAAATTTCACTTAATTTATATAATCATATACAGTCAAAGTGAAATTGATCATTTATACATCATGCTTTTGAGGTCAGAGGCAATTGAAGATAATTGTGATAATTATCTAGGTAATTTAGATGATTGTGTTTAACATGCAGTCTGTTTTTCCACCAACAGAACACATGAGGTCCAAGATGATATTATTTAAAGGACTACTTGTTTCTGAGCTGTTGCTTAAACCTGTTTAATTCTACTGACCAGTCAAACAGGCTAATACCTATAAGAACTTGTAACTCAAATATCCATTCTTTACAACAGTGGTGGAGGATGGGCTACAACAGCAGAAGACTACATTGGGTTCCACTCTTGTCAGCCAAGAACAGGAATCTGAGGCTACAGTGGGCACAGGCGCACTGAAACTGGACCAGGCAACATTTTTCCAATATCAACTGTCAAGATCAACAACAGCCTGTGCCCACTGTAGCCTGATTCCTGGTCAGTGGTCTGTGAGTGTATAAAGATTTTATTACCTGTGCATATATACTTATACTTAAAAGAAGCGAAAGCTGTATTGTAAACACTTACATGATTTCTATTCACCTATTTTTACGCAAATGTACATAATTAAGCATGACAGCAACGTGAATGAAACCCAGATTAAGCACAAATTTTCACATACAATGCGTTTGTGTGAGTCATGAAAGATAAAGGAGCGTTGAACAATGTTTGGAATAAATTATCACAAATGAGGATCAGGGATAAAATCATTTAGTATGCACTTAGCATATTAACAACCATGTTGTGTTGTTGTTGTTAAATTTTATTGGTGTAATAAAGAAGGCCTATCTAATTCGAGGTCATGTTCCTCTCTTTGTGTAGATATACAGGCATTGTTTATCCATTTCGCCACCGCTTGAGGCCTGTCACTGCCCTCTTTGCCATCTTCTTTATCTGGCTGCTGGCTTTTGCCATCATTTTCCCTTCATCTGCAACACTGACTGTGATCCAGCTGGATAACACGTACATGGTGCATGAAAACAAGACTTATCCACTGTTCGTGTGCTATGAGAATTGGCCTCGCTCTGGCATGAGGCGTATCTATACCACTGCCATCTTTGTCCATGTGTACCTCCTCCCCCTGGTGCTAATCAGCATCATGTACGGCTGTATCGCATTTAAGCTGTCGGGAAAACTGCGCCAGAACAGCAGGCGTCTAAAAGTGATAAAGATGCTGATCATGGTGGCCGTGTTGTTCATGGTGTTATGGCTGCCACTGTGGACACTCATGCTGTTGACGGACTATCAGGAGCTGGATGTCCAGCAGATCGACTTCCTGAGCAGCTACATGTTTCCTGTCGCACACTGGCTGGCATTCTTCAACAGTGCCATCAACCCAATCGTCTACGGATTCTTCAACGAGAATTTCCAACGAGGTTTTCAGGCTGCTGTCTCCTGTCGATGGTATGATTCACCGCCTCTTGCCTTGCATTGCAGAAGATTTGCGAATAAAGTCTCAAACAACGCTGGAGGACAGAACGAAGTGAGATGTGCACCAATTGCACAACTAAATCCGGTTACAGCTGTCTCACTTGAAGACGTAAAGAAGCTGCCTGGGGTTAAGCATGTAAACAGTGCCTGGGTGGAGTGAATAAAAGACGGGTGAAGAGCTCTCCATTTCCTCTTGGTTGAATCCCCTTGGCCATCTTAAGGACTGCTCCAAGTACAGTGTGTTAGATGAGGGATCTCATATAAGCTGACACTAGCATAGAAATCAGGAGTACAACTTGGCGAGTACCAGTTGCAGAAGGCAGTGCAATCTAATGCAGTTTCTTTTTTTAAAAAACAGCAAAAATATGGCAGATCAAGCTTTTGTAATGGTACGTATCCACTTTGCCAAATCGCAAATTTCTGTTTACCATGGGGCAGCAGCTAAACTTTACACAAAAATGTCTGTCTGACACATTGCTTTTATTCGGTCAGTCAAGGGTAATTTTAAGTTAAAAAAACCCAGGTTGATTGCTAATGTTAGCTAGGTTAGTGAAATGTTAATGTTAGGTTAGGTTAATGTTAGCTTGGCCGACAATGCGTCTACTTTTTGATTATTCCATCACTGAAGCTTTGATATGGCAGTCTATTGTTTACTAAGACACATTTTTATAGAGACACATCTTGTTTCCATAAGAATGGCCCACCTATAACCACACTAATTAAAACATCATTGACACAGCTCTCAGTGATGAGCAGAGGGTGGCATGTGTTGAAAATTGTAAATGGAGGCATATCATGAGTGTAAACAGGAGTACTTAAATACTTATTATATAAGTATTTAAATACTTATATTTAAAAATTATAACATTATAACATCATACTTTGTAAGATTACTCAATATATTTAAAACTATTCTTTTTCTTCTATTTATTTATCTGTAAGAATTTCTTCATGAATGAAAAAGCAAATGATTTACTATAAAGATTATATTTAATGTCACATCTATCAGTTTGCACTGTTCAAATCACATAGTGGCTCCTTTTTGAAAGTATATGTACTGGTATGAGGATTCTACAGATTGTTCTGCTAAATTGGAGCTGTATTTCACTGTGATTTGGTAGGAAATGTCTCATTAACTTATGTCTCTTTAATACCTCATTATAGCTCACAGTATCAGGACAATGTGCGCTTATTTGTAATGTTTACACC
Organism: Pangasianodon gigas; assembly: GCA_022758105.1. NCBI lineage: Eukaryota > Metazoa > Chordata > Actinopteri > Siluriformes > Pangasiidae > Pangasianodon > Pangasianodon gigas. The sequence continues at coordinate 18,804,007 of CM040470.1, read as the reverse complement.
ATGGCCTGGCGTCCAAGAGAGGAAAGTTGGCTATGGTCTGTGGATGGGAGGGATGGCGTTACTGTCTTCCCTGTCAATCAGAAAGACACTATCTAATCATGGGCATCTTTGAGCTTGTGTGTATGCGAAAGAGGGCAGTTGACTCTTTCCCCCCTCGAGTGTGTTTAGCTGCCCTGTGACGCAGCATGAGCAGCAGTTTGACTTTATAGGATGCAAGGAAGCAGGTAGTAGCCTTCACACTCCACAGCTGGGAGATTTCATGAGATGGGGAAAACTAGCTTGTTGGGGAATTGGGTAAAAATATTTTTACACGTTTAAATGTTATGCTTTAGATGTTTATTTCACTGTTTACTGTTCTTGTACTGGGTGTAATATTTGGGCTCTGTATGTATAAATTTCACATTTTGATTCACTGTTGTCGCACAAAAAGATAGATCGCTGCCTATCTATCTATCTATCTATCTATCTAGTCAGCTTTTGTCTATCTATTTAGCTAGCTGTACATCTCTCTCTCTCTCTCTCTCTCTCTCTCTCTCTCTCTCTCTCTCTCTCTCTCTCTGTGAGTCTGTTAACACCACAGTTTCTAATGTAGAATGTATTTCTTTACCTCCTGTACCAGTGGAGTGTATGAATGTATATTTGTATTTATCAGCTTGTTTATTGTATTTGTATGTATATATAAACCGTAACTGCCGTACTGTATCAAATGTGTGTTGTACTGTATTTGGATTTGTGAACACTTACCTTGTATATTACCTAAACTTTGAATCAAAGGTTTTTAAAAAAACACATATTTTAGTATTTTTGGCTAAACAAGAAAATGTCCCATTTTAAATACTCTAAAATTAGAATTAACTGATTTACCCTTCGAATACACATGCTTTTACTAAAGCATCATTTAAAGGCGTATTAGGATCAGAGAGCAGCTGCAGTTTCAGGTATTTTGTGGAGCATTTCTTTTAATTTTTTCCCCCTTATTTATTGGCCATTCTGCGCTAATAATGTTTAAGTAAGGAATAAAACACTTGGGGTGTGTTGTTATGTGAAAATAATAATTTGATGTGATGCAGTCTGACATGGAGCAGAATTGGAAGTTGATTATTTTCTAATAACAGCATGTCCTGAAGTATTTTATTCCTCTTATGCCACAGCAATGTGCAAATAATTAATAAGAAAATTGATCAAAGAATGACACATTGTGCATTCCAATTAATGTTGTGGAAGCTCCTATTATCACTTACATTATAGCAGCTATAAGCAGTTATAAACAGAGTGTTCACTCGCCAGCCTCGCTTAATAAGACAAAAATGCTAAATGAACGTCTCCTTACAAAAAAACTTCATATCAACAATTACACATATTTAAATTCTTTTCTGTGGAGTGTCCACCATGAGCTGTAGAAACAATACTGTATTCCAATGAGCACATTAATAAAAAGTCAACAAAGGAGTGGCACATTAACTGTGTTTTTTGTCACCTGAGGTTATTTGTTTGTTTATAGAAGTTGGCGAGGACCACACAATTATTATTTAGGCCCTGATGAATAAAAACACAGAATTGAAGGAGGGTGTACTTTCTTTTTCTCATTATTATCTCATAATATCGCATAACGTTATATTTTGTTTTTGTGGTGGTTGTGAGTGTATAAAAATAGTGAAATAAACATAGTACTAATGAGTTTTGATATATCTACAGTGAAATAAAAATATTATTGCTGAGGTCTGATGTTTTTATTACTACAGATTAAGAGTAGACATTTTATAGATACAATTTATCCCAAAGTCTGAAAATGATTGATGTGACCCATGTTGTCATTTCTACCAGCATGTTTACGAGTTTGCTTCACGTTTTGGATCTGTTTGCCAGTTTTAAATAAAAATTCTAAACTGCAATTGTATCCGACTCTTGCCTTAATTATAAAATACAAAAGATATTTATTTCAGAACATAGTATACTAAAGATGTCAAATATTTCCCTGGAAATTAGAATAAAAATCACATTTCAAAAAGACAATAAATATGATTATTGGTTAATGAAAGAGTAAAACCAACTGATGGTTAATCACGTGAGTTAAATTAATATTTAGGAGGTGCACAAGCCATACTCTTTTGAGAGAACTACCATTCAACTGATGTATGTGTGGTATGCAACATGTTTGCTGGCTAATGAAGTGAGGCGTATGTGTGTGTGTGTGTGTGTGTGTGTGTGTGTGCGCGACTGGAAAGCTTGCAATCTCTGAGCATGGCTCGCTGCCCGGGTGTGTTTTAGTGACTCACTGGTCCAGAATAAAGACCCAGAAGAGAGCTAAGCTTATGTTCTAATCTATTGCTTTGCACATGCAGTCAAAACTCATCATGAAGTCCCAGTGGACATTTTTGCTCCTGCATTCTTGTTTATTGCTGGCCATTGGCTTAGATTTGGAAGTTAAATATCATCCTGAAACAGATGCAGTCAACTACAGGGATCCATGCAAGGCAGGTAAATAAATCATAAATATTCATATCTACATGCACATGCTTTAAATGGTGTTTCTACTTCACGACTTCAAGTGTCTCTCTTGGGAGTGCTACTAATTTATATTGCTCTGAAATCCTTTTTGAGAGTAGGGCTTAGATGTGAATAATTAAGTGGCTGAAATAAAAAACTTTTTTTCACATTAATTAAGCAAATGCCACAATGGATCAAAAAACACTCCATTCAAGTGTTACTATAGAGCTTCGTATATAATAGCTTGTTTTTGCCCACAACTTGTTTTCTTCAAAAACAGTAATAGCCTTTAACATTTTTGTTTATTGAAGGCCATTGGTTCAGATTTGTAGGCAGAAGAAAATATAGTATTATATATTCATCCATTCATCTTCAGTAAGCGCTTTATCCTGTTCAGGATCACAGGATAGGAACACACCCTGGATACCAGAGCACCATGCACACACACATTGACATATTCATTCAGTTGAGTGGCCAGTCCACCTATGTGTATGTTTTTGGGAGGTGGGAGGAAGTGGGAGAATCCAGAGGGAACCCATACAGGGAGAACATGCAATAACTTGCACACAGTAACCTGGAATCAGGATCAATATGTAATATAATATAATATAATATAATATAATATAATATAATATAATATTTCTTCCAAACTAAAGTGTTGAAAAAAAAATTCAGCACTTGATTTGGCCTTTCTAAACACTCTTAACTGAAGGGACTGACTAATGAACATTTGACTCCTGAGATTCTTTGTGCTGGTTTGTGCTAAAAATGAGAGAGAGAGAGAGAGAGAGAGAGTAAGGAAGAAAGACAGAATAAGTGAGGAAAGAAGAAAGGAAGAAAGACAGATGTCCCTGTAAGAGGACATCCCTACAACATAACCACATAAAAACCAATGTAATTCCTACACTGTTCAACTCCAGTATACTGTCATAGACATATTTCTTGATCTGACTGTATATGCATGTCTGGTTTCATGTTGTAAATATTTAGTATTTTGCATAATTCGTAAATAACATTTGGGTGACTAGTCCTCTGGTATTTTGACGTGGTCTAATCTGGCCCCCTTTGAATAAAGTTGACATCCCTAGTGTAGAATGTCCATGAGACAAGTTAGTTCCTGTTAACATACTTTCTACAAACAATATACGGTCATTCTCTTAACAGCTAAATTACCTAATGTTAGGTAGCTTCCCAGAAAGCTTTGATAGAAATGTAATGTCACATACTGTAGCTACTCCTAGAGAGGCAATGTTAATATTAATGTTAGCCAGGCTGAAATTAGCTTTAGGTGGTTTACATGTGCAGGTGCAGGAAAATATGAAGGCGTCAGTTTGTTTGTAGTTCCAAATAAAATAAATTATTCTGTTTTATTTGCAACCTTACACACATTTCAGCACAAATGAGGGTTACAATCATACCCTTCAAAGCTCATCTTCATGGAGTGTGTAGAGTGATTGTTTACACACACAGCATGCTCAGCACCTGTTATTAGTGACAAGTCATTTCCCCCAGATTGCATGATTGCATGCCAACACTGGCCTCTGGCTAGAAAGGTAATATAATCTGAGAGAAATGTTGATATTCCTGACAATTCTGACAGTTCTTAAAACCACCTAAGTGATTTTAAACATCTATATATTTTGGTTTTATCTCCTACTGCTTAAGGAACACTTCACACACACACACACACACACACACACACAC
>CM040470.1:18779984-18799716 GCA_022758105.1 Pangasianodon gigas | reverse complement strand
TACTTTTTTAATCCGTTTATTATTAGTCTTATATTATGTGAAGCGTGCTCCACAAAAGTCCCTGCCAATGATCTGTTACTATAGAAACAATACAGTATTAGAATTAGCACATTAATATAAACCTGTGATTTGCCTACTGACAGAGCTGCTGTTATAGAAAATTAATCAAAACCTTCTGATTAACCAGTTTCAAGAACTCATATGCAGCTTAGACAAGAGTTTAAACAAAACTTGGTTTTGTTTGTGAATAGCACACACACATACAGTACACACACACTCTGCCTCGGCCTTTATTCACGCATCTAATAAATTGAGTATGGAATTTACCATGCTGCGTTAAGCCATGCTAATCCACAGAACAATCACTAACCTCCTTTTACAGGAAAAACACACATATCTGTCTGCATCTGTGTGTGAAAATGATTTTGCCCACACTGTGTTATTATTGAATTGATGCCTGAACAAAGAACTGCAGCCAATTTTACACATCATTTTGATCACATTAAAGCTCATCTTCAGGGAGCGTGTACGGTGTTTAGACACACAGCATGCTCAATGTCCATTACTACTAACAAGCCATCTTGTCAGACTGCATGATATCCTGCCCTCTTTGGCCTTGGGTTAGAAAGATGTACAACATCAGCATTGCATCACAACATGCAAACTTCAACTTTGTAAGTGGTGAATACCAAAAAAGTGAGCTGTTCACATGAAATCTTCCTGGAAACAAGGCAAACACATTGCTTCAACTTTGTAAGTGGTGATCTGTTCACATGAAATCTTCCTGGAAACAAGGCGAACACATCGCTTCATTCATCGCTTCGTTGTTTCTATAGCAACTTCATGTTGAAGTGCTGTGCCCCTAGACAGGAGAAATTCTTATGGTAGAAAGCTCAATGAAACTATTAGCAAGTCTTCTTTTCGTTTTCCAGATGTACAGCTGATTACACCTCCGATTACAGAAAAAAAAAATCCCATGGTGCTGAAAAATTCATCTCAGTCTTGCGGCCAAAACACTGACTGAGATGGTTAAACTGGTAGACCATTTTTGCCTGGAGGAAAACAGTTTCTGAATTACTGCTACTAATTTTACAATGAATAGAATAGAATATCTTTATTGTCACTGCACAAGTACAATGAAACTGAGTTTGCAACTTCCTTACTAGATGCTAGAAAGTACAAAGCAGCAACAAAACCAGTACACTATGGGAATGTAGATATGGAGTCTTCATAAATAACACAATGTGGGTAAATGTATTATTCCCTGAGAACATACATTTATCCACATTGTGTTATTTATGAAGACTCCATATCGACATTCCTGTGTCTAGTAGAATGTTTAAGAAAATAACACAACAGTACAGCAGTTAGAAAATCTCAAACATTATTGATCAAGTAATAAGGAATAACTTACCAGCTGACATAAATGGTCTACCAGCTGGTTTTGGCAGCTGGTAGCCGGTCAGACCAAGCTGGATTTGTCAGGAGGTCATGCTGAAAAAAGCACCTGTGTTAGTATAGTTTCATGTCAGACATTTTATACTGCTGCATGCAACAGTGCCATAGTTATTACTCATTTCATTCCTGATGAGCATGTTTGTGTTTGTGTTGTTTCCCAGCTGATTCGCTTCACCAGCATTTAAACATACAGAAGTGCAGTACACTTATCATTGCCTCAGAGCTAAATGATTTGAATATAGCTGAAAAAAAATTAATCTCTTAAAACATCTAGAGATTTGAAACTGTGAAGCCCTCCTGCTTTACTCTCACAGTTAGAGTAGAACATGTGGTGGGTTTTCTAAATCCCTTAGCAGCAGGATTTCAAATTTCAGTGCTTTAATTAAACACACTGTGTGTGTGAGACTCTTGTGATTGTGTCTGATTGGTGATGGACTGACTCTACTCTGAAGGGATGTGTGTGTGGGGGTGGGTGATCTGTATACAGATCCCCTTCTCTCCTTGCTGCACTGTTTCAGAATGATGACAGAGTTTGTGGGCATGGCCTGATCTTCTGGTTAATAGTACTTGTGTGTGACCCTTGGTGAAGGAGTGTGTGACGTAAGTGCAGCATTCTTATAGTCATTATCTGAGGTCTTCATTAGGAACTGCTTGTTATGTCGCTGATTCTAGGACGTGTGTGTGTGTGTGTGTGAATGTGTGTTTTTCTTTTTTTTCACTTTCTAGAATCAGCAATATATATATATATATATATATATATATATATATATATATATATATATATATATACACATATATATATATACATATATTTGTATGTATGTATGTATGTATGTATACCTGGCACCTGGCACCTGGTTGGATATATTAGGCAGCAAGTGGATAGTCAGTTCTTGAAGTTGATGTGTTGGAAGTAGGAAAAAATGGGCAAGTGTAAGGGCCAAATTGTGATGGCTAGAGGGTCAGAGCATCTCCAAAAAGGCAGGTCTTGTGGGCTGTTCCTGGTATGCAGTGGTTAGTACCTACCAAAAGTGGTCCAAGTAAGGACGATCGGTGAACCGACAAAAGGGTCATGGGTGCGCAATGCTCACTGATGCGCGTGGGGAGTGAAGGCTAGCCTGTCTGGTTCAATCCCACACAAGAGCTACTGTAGAACAAATTGCTGAAAAGGTTAATGCTGGCTATGATAGAAAGGTGTCAGAACACACAGTGCATTGCAGCTTGCAGCGTATGGGGCTGCGTAGCTGCAGACTGGTCAGAATGCCCAAGCTCCTACAATGGGCATGTGAGCATCAGAACTGGACCATGGAGCAATGGAAGAAGATGGCCTGGTCTGACGAATCACATTTTCTTTTACATCATGTGGATGGCCGGGTGTGTGTGCATCGCGTAACTGGGAAGAGATGGCACCAGGATGCACTATGGGAAGAAGGCAAACTGGTGGAGGCAGTGTGATGCTCTGGGCAATGTTCTGCTGGGAAACCTAACATTCATGTGGATGTTACTTTGACACGTACCACCTACCTAAACATTGTTGCAGACCAAGTACACCCCTTCATGGCAACAGTATTCCCTAATGGCAGTGGCTTCCTTCAGCAGGATAATACGCCCTGCTACACTGCAAAAATTGTTCAGGAATGGTTTAAGGAACATGACAAAGAGTTCAAGGTGTTGACTTGGCCCCCAATTTTTCCAGATCTCAATCTGATCGAGCATCTGTGGGATGTGCTGGACAAACAAGTCTGATCCATGGAGGCTCCACCTTGCAACTTACAGGACATAAAGGATCTGCTGCTAATGTCTTGGTACCAGATACCACAGCACACCTTCAGAGGTCTTGTGGAGTCCATGCCTTGATGGGTCAGAGCTGTTTTGGCAGCAAAAGGGGGACCTACACAATATTAGGCAGGTGGTTTTAATGTTATGACTAATTGGTGTGTGTGTGTGTATATGTATATGTATATATATATACACACTCACACACACACACACTAATTAATATACTATATAATAATATACTAATTAATATTATTGAAATTGATTATTGAAATCTGATATTGAAAAAGTGACTTATACACTGATTTATTCTGATTAACGAACTAATTTAACACTGGTTTAAACCTTTATTTATACTGATTAATAAGCTGATTTTGGTGGATCAGGAAAAGAGAGACAAACAGATACAGATAGTGATGGAAGAAAAGAGCGGCAGAAACACAGATACAGATAGTGATGGAAGAAAAGAGAGGCAGAAACACAGATACAGGTAGTGATGGAGGAAAAGAGAGACAGAAGCACAGATACAGATAGAGGCTGAAAGATAGACAAAGAGACGAGTCAGAGAAATAAATGGAGAAACAGGAAAAAATAGGGAGCAGAGGTGAGGGCTGCCACGCGCACCAAATGTGTTCTGGTCAACAACTGAAAGGATAAAAGGGACTTTTTTCTGATTCCTGTCTTTTGAACTAGATTGATGCTTGGTTTTGTTTTGCCTGCATGGTTTGATTTGTTTGGAAATCACGTCTTTGTCTGAAAAGAAGCTGCTTATTCACACAGATTACTGCATCATGACCAAGCACTATGAATCTGACTGAAAACAACACAATATTGTCCTTTAAATAATTTAAATGCTGTCAGTTAAGCTTTCTGTGAAGTCTAAGAGCAATGGTCTTTGTTATGGTCACACTAAAAAATCCACTTACAAGCAAAATGAATTTTTAAGTGAGAGAATAGTGCTTGGTGATACGATTAGCTTGTTTCTAACATTAGCTGGTGCTGTGGTTGTGTTTCAGTGGCATTTGTGGGAGACATTGCTCTGGACAAGGATGACCTGCGCTTCTTCAGACGAGACTGGACTGCGAAAGACCTTCCACACACCACCTCACACTCTAATAACACTGACACAGGTGTGTGTGTGTGTATGTGTGTGTGTGTGGGTATATGTGTAGACTTCAGTATGTTGTTATTGACTAACAAGCATTTGTGCTCTCATTATCCAAAAGCAGTGCAGTGTGTTCTTCCTTCTTTTTCTCTCCATTGTTTAATCTTTCAGCCAACAGAAATGGAGAAACGGACGCCGCATTCAACAGGAGCCGACGGAGCAGTGAATTTTGGGACAGTGTGAAGATTTCTCGTAGGAAGAGAGCTGCTACTGCCAAGACTGAGAGAATTTGGCCTGATGGTGTCATTCCTTACATCATCAGTGCCAATTTCAGTGGTGAGACTTCCTCATAATGACACACACACCTAAGAACATGCTTTTTCACTGCTCCCTTTTACATTTTGCTCCATTACAGCAGTGATGTCTCCATGACTTTGATATGTTTATGAGATAATGGAGCTAACATGAGAGAAGAGAATCTTGAGTCCATATATGAGCTCTTTCATTTCTATTTCTATAGGATAAGAGTGATACAAATTAATTGCTGGCTTTATCTCAGTGTGCAGTCTGTAGTCTGCAGTGATTCTGATCCCTTTTCTAATGCACTTGAATTTAGATGGTAGGAAATGGTCCTTATGATGGAATTAAGATGGTCTTAACCAAAGAAATTACACCAGTAGGCATAAATGGCTTTCTACTGGTGCACTGTTTTCATATCCCATGTAGTACATGTAGACAGAAAGTAGTGTTGTTAATCACAAATGGCTTCTTATTGTAGCTATAGTGTACTATTTGCATACGCTATGTATCATTCATATGTATCATCAATTATTATCAGGAAAAAAAATTCCAAATGGAAATGTTTTATTTTAGCCTTCTAAAATAAGCTTATCAAAACTCATGTTTCCTAAACTTTTTGGATAAGATTTATTTAAAATTTTTAATCTTTACACCATTTTCTCCTAATGTTTCCTAACTACAGTATATGACCAAAATTATGTGTGCATCTAATCATCACATCCATATGTGGTTCTTCCCCAAACTGTTGCCACAAAGTGAAAGCACACCTTTGAATACAATGTCTTTGTATGCTGTAGCATTACAATTTCCCTTCACTGGAACTAAGAGGCCCAAACCTGTCCCAGCATGACAATGCACAAAGTGAGCTCCATGAAGACATAGTCTGCCAAGGTTGGAGTGGAAGAACTCAAGTGGCCTGCACAGAGCCCTGACCTCAAGCCCACTGAACACCTTGGGATGACCAAATCCCCACAGTCACGCTTCAAAATCTAGTGGAAAGCCTTCCCAGAAGAGTGGAGGTTTTTATAAAAGCAAAGGGAGGACTAAATCTGGAATGGGATGTTCAACAAGCACATATGGGTGTGATGGTCAGGTGTCCACAAACTTTTGGCCATAAAGTGTAGCTTTCTTTTCACACAGCCACTACCAGCCAGGGAGTCTGAAGACAAGCACATGCTTCATCCAAAACACATTTTTTCAAATTGTTGTTGTAACACACTCGGAGGAGAGGGGCTATCTACCCTTTTCCGCAAACCATACATGAGCCTACAGATTCCCACAATTGGATAGTGTCACTGTGATTGACAGGGGAGAGAACAATGCTATCCCTCCCATCTAGAAAGCATGGCCAATTTTGCTGTTTTGGACTCACAGCTATGGTGTTGTCAGTATTTTTATCAATATGATCTCCTGACGATAAGGCAAACACTTTTCTGTTGTTCCACTCAGGAGCCCTAATTTTCTTATTAAATATGCAAGGAAAAAAGGGGTGTTCCTGAATGTTATATTACATGTAATACTTTCTAATAGGACTCTGCTTTTTCTTAAATGGTATAGTGAACTATGCAGTTGCAACAATGCCTTAAAAATGTCTGTGTATACAAATGGAAGATTTACATGCATTCCAACTCAACTAAGAAACATAAAATCAAGCTAAATATATTTTAAATAATGAACATTTGAATGCAATTTCTAAAGCCACAATAAACACTCTAACCTCATTTGGTTCTACTGCCTATTAGAGTACATCTTCATCCTTTTAGCTGATCTGCATGTGCAGTATCAAAGTTAATGCACACACTCAAGTCATCAACACCCACACATGCACGACAATATATAAACTGCATCATTGTTTCCTAGAAAGCAAGGACAGAGCCTGAGTGTTCAAACAGCCATCTGGAGTGACCATCTGGATGCATTACCAGGATAAACACTGATCACACATCCACTACGGACTGAAAAAAAAAACAGATGAATATGATCTACGAACTGTGCTGTCTATCTGTTTGTAATAATTACTATATTTTTGAGCCATTAGTAATTCTGCCACATCAGAGGCCAGATTTTAGATTTGATTTTAATGTAATTTTAAGGGCACATTATACCATGGCCACACAAAATATTTCTATCATATTGGCTGTTAAATCTACCAAAAGTAGCTGTCAGCTGCACATAATATACTTTGTAAGTATGTTAGAATGTATCACTAACAGCAATAATAAATAATGGTTTATTAAAGGCTTATATTCAGGCCTAGAATAAATAAAGTACCATACTTAGTGATACAGTAGATAATACATGCACAAGCTAATGTCAGTTATTCTCACAACTTTTAAGACACTCTTACAAGCCAGACCTAGCTTTGCTATGGAGTCTGGTATTTTTCATCGATAAATATGGTCAAGAACTGCCTGCTTTCACAGAAAGGGACAAGGCAGATGGCCATCTTTTTCCCACAGCAAACACACAAGATCATCTGGTTTACTCACTACAAAATCTCTTTAATGACTTGTAAAAACAGAATCACCTGAACATTTTTCATTGCAGTGACCAAAAAAAGCTTATCGTGTCACAATGTTCAAAAGATGTTTAAAAGAGTGTTCAGAGTTACAATTTCCATGTGTGTAGAGCCAATCTGATTGCAATCTTCAAGATCCTGAAGCCTGTGGCCAGAAAAGTGTACAAAAGATATTAGATGGTCTTATAAACAAAGCACTTAAGGTGATGAAATAAAAATGCTGCATTGATACAAATGAAATTGTATTGCCATGACACTGTTTTTTTTTAAAATTCCTCTTCTCAGGCAGTCAGAGAGCCATCTTTAAACAGGCCATGCGGCACTGGGAGCGACATGTCTGTGTAACGTTCATAGAAAGAACAGCTGAGGAAAGCTATATCATCTTCACGTACAGGCCATGTGGGTAAGAACACACAAGCTTTAGACATGTACCAATATAAAGGTTTGTTTTTATTATTCTTTCATCCACATTATCATATTTTCGTGTGGTGAACAGAATTATTGAATAACAACACCCCAGATTTTATTTCAGGACTGCATATGCACTATGTGTATTTCAGAATCAATGTTTTTTTTTATTTTTATTTTTTTAGATGTTGTTCTTATGTGGGTCGGAGGGGTGATGGACCCCAGGCTATCTCCATTGGCAAAAACTGCGATAAATTCGGCATTGTAGTTCACGAGCTGGGTCATGTGATTGGCTTCTGGCATGAACACACCCGGCCAGACCGAGACACACACGTCAGCATTATAAGAGAGAACATACAGCCAGGTAACACTCTGTCTGTGACACAGCTGTATACTTAACTGTAGCATGGATACTATAGATTTGATAAGATAAGATAAGATACCTTTACTGTTATTGTACCTAAGAACTGTTGCTGTGATGATAACACTCATAGTGAACACACCTTTCGACCCACTTAGTACTGCTTGCCTTTATAATGTACGAGATTATGATGTACAAGCTGCTTTATGACAATGTCTGTACACATAAAATTGAATTGTACTGACCTGAGTAAATACATATCAGCTGTGTTGGCCTTCACTCTGTAATGTGTGTAGGCCAGGAGTATAATTTCCTGAAGATGGAGCCGGATGAGGTGAACTCATTAGGAGAGACGTATGACTTCGACAGCATCATGCACTACTCCACAAACACATTCTCTAGGTGTGATAACCTTATATCACTCCTTTTAATGTATTCTTTTCTTTATTTATGCTTCTTGATAAAACACATGGAGACAGAGAGCTCATTCACAGCCAGACTTGTGATAGATACAACACACATATATAACAATAAATAAATAAATAAATAAATAAATAAATAAAATGGTTGGTTCGTTTTTTAAGGAAAAATACCTTAACACTGCAACAGATAGAAAACATCATAATCCAAACAATCCTCTAATGATTCTTTTATTAAAAGTAAAGGAGTAAAATATAATCCCTTCCAAAATCCTCCTCTGATAGATTTGTTTTATTGTGCATCAACTGCAACTCAACCAGGAATATAACACTATAACATATACACTTAATCAAGCAGACAAATGAAAATAACAAATCAAAATAACTGAAGAAATCTCTCTGAGGATTCATGTGGATTCATTATAATTAATATATTCAGCCAAACCGAGTAAGCGCTCTGTAGTTATTAACGCCCCGGGTTAGCACAAGGAGGAGTAAACGGATTATAGAGGTACACAGCTGTTTCATACTGAAAGCCGACATAAAATAAATGAAAACAAGTTCCAGCAGCATCACCTCAGGGGTTATTCATAGTTATAGAAATACATATTTGTAAATTAATTAACACAGAATCAAGCCAGAAACACAATCACAATAATCACACCACCTCCATCACCACCTAAGAGAGAAAGAGAGGGATGGAGGGAAAGGATGAGGCAGGGAGACAGAGGGAAGAGACACAATGATCTGAGAGACAGGGTAAAATAGTAAACAAATGCAAGTAAATAATAATAATAATAATAATAATAATAATATATTAAAAAGTATCAAAATAAATAAATTCTAACAACTTTAAAAGAGTGATATATAATATAATAAATATTATTATGTAATATACAGTACATAATATAATTAATCTATATTAATTTCCCATGACCCAGATCAAAATGATCTGCTGAAAATCTTTTGGGTTTTTTAAAATAAACACTACACGTGTATTACAGAAGCATCCTTCTTGATACAATTCTGCCTCGGTATGATGTGAATGGAATCAGACCCTCTATTGGTCAGAGGATGAGACTGAGCAAAGGAGACATCACTCAAGCACAGAAGCTCTACAAGTGTCCTAGTAAGTGTATCGTTATTCTGCAGGAAACAAATGTTTCCAGTTCTGACTAGTTCCAAATGTGACCGGCTGAGAGCAGCAGGAACATTCTGTCAGTGCTATCTCAACATTCTGTCAGTGCTATCTCAACATTCTGTCAGTGCTATCTCAACATTCTGTCAGTGCTATCAAAAGAACAAATAAACAGCAGCTTTTCTCAACCTGGATTATGGGTAGATAATGGTTTATGGGTAGATGAACATCACAGTAGACAATTTTACCAGCCAGTTGTCACTTGGGAGAAGTCTGAATGACTTGAACCATACATATGAACCCTAGGCTAAACAATTATTTAATTATTTCATAACAAAATCAAAATGATAAAGAATTGTAAGAGTTACCTGCAAATCCTGCATACGCTGTGTACATGACAACAAAATATCTACTGCCTAGCTGGCACAGGGGTTCTTCCAAGTGGGACAAAATGGCTTACTAATTGCAGCTGTTTGAATATTTTGTTCCTTGTCTATGAAGCAATTCAACCAATTCAACATACATTTGTGTAAGCCTTCTAGCCTGGATTCTGAACAAACTGTATCTCTTGTGATAGTTGTCTACACCTTTATCCTTATTAAAGTTTTATGATCTATGAATATACATAAATATTTACTTACTTAATCCTCATGTTGTGCCTCACCCCAGGTAAGACCCATCTGTTTTAACTTGGCGATCACTGTCCCTCCGTGGGCTACTTTTAGGATACAGTCTTGGTCCATTCTGAGTACGTGCCCAAGCCATCGGATGCATCTGTGTTTGATCTCTAACACCACACTGTGACAATTGGTCTTTTTATAGCGTTCCTGGTTTGAGATCTTTTCTGGCCTCCATAGTGGAAGGCGTATGGATGTGTATGGATGGAACTCCTCAACATAATTCGGCGTCACCATTAACTGTGATTGGTGTGTCTGGTGTGGAATTGATACACACTGCTTGAGCTTTAGTTGCATTGATGTTCAAGTCTATCTGTTTGGCATAGCTGTTCAGTCTGTCAGTTTTTTTTTCCCTGTAGGTGGACATTATTTGAGGAGAGAACAGCAGGAATGCTGGCAAAGTCTAGATCTTCTAACTGGGAAAAGATAGTCCACTGGATACCTCTAGGTTTATCTGATGTAGTCTTTCACATAATCCAGTCGCTAGCAAACAAGAAGAGGATGGGAGACCTAATTATACCTGTTGCACACCTGACTCCACCGGGAACCATTTTGAGAGGTCAATGATTACACTGTCAATGATGACACTGCATTCAAATTGCTGGTAAACATCCCAATCAGTGTGAGAATCTTTGGAGGAACTCTATATGATTGCAAAATCTTCCATAGGGTGTCACAATGTAGGTTATCAAGAGCTTTCTGGAAGTCAATGAAATTTACGTAAACTGGGGTATTTCATTCCAAACACTGCTCAATAATGTTCCTCAGGGAAAAATATATCTGATTTATACATCCTCTTCCTTTCCTGAATTCTGCATGCTCTTGCCTCAGCCTGGTGTCAATGGCTGCATGAATTGGACCAATAAAGACTCTGCAGAAGACCTTTAATGGTGTAGAAAGCCTTTTTTGTCTTTTTTGCCTTTTTTGGGGGGAGTTTGACAGTCAGTCCTTTTGCCCAGTCTCTGTCCCACATGGATCTGAACAGTTCTGTGAGCACATTTGTTGAGGTTTTAAGGTCAGCTTTCAACAGCTTGGCATAAATGGAATCAAAGTCAGCAGTGTTCCCACTCTTCATGGCTTTAATGGCATACCTGACTTCTGCTTCAGTTGGGGGAGTAATGTCAATGTCAATACATCATCTACTAATGGAGGGTTAGCAGAGTGTTTGAGAACTTCACAAAAATGCTGTATCCATCTTTCTGCCTGCTTGTATTCTGTTGTGAAGTTTTTGCTATCTTTATCTTTGACAGGGGCAGAGGGACTGGTGTTCCTGCCACAGAGTTTGCAATCTTGTACACAACATTCTTTTCACTTCTTGCAGTGGCAGATTCTGCTTTTCTGGCTAACTCCTCTACAAAAGATCTCCTGTCATTTCTGGCACTCCTTTTGACCTCCTTATCTTGTTCTTACACAATTTTGGACCTGCCCCCAGAGCCTCAGTGATCAGTTGCTCAACATCTTGGCTTTTAGTTGTTTCCAGGTGTTAACCACTCCTTTTTCTTGTACTTTCTGTAGCCTAAATTAATGGTTGTTTCAGAATAGATGTTCTTAATGGCGTCCCATTTGGTCATGATGTCTGGGTGCTAGTCAGCTGTGTCAGCCAGGGCACTGAAATGATTTCTCAATTCCAAAGTAAACCCCTTGCTGGTGTTGGGGCATTTCAGCTTAGCAATGTCAAGTTGTTTCCTATGCTGTCAAGTTGTTTCCTATGCCGACACCATCAAGTTGTTTCCTATGATGGTCACTGTCACCAGATAATAATCACTGTTGATGTCAGCCCCATGGCAAATTCGAACATCTTGGAGAGACCTTCCTGTTGATTAAGATGTGGACAATTTGGTTGGTTGTTAGTCCATCAGGTGATGTTCATGTGAGTTTGTAGATATTCTTATCTGGGACACTATATGAAATTATATTACCTGAGCTCAGCTCACAGTTTACCTAAACCAAGATTGCCATAGTTCCTGCCCCTTGAGCTTCCACCTAGTTTAACATCTATATACCCATCTCCTATTTTTTCAACATTTTTTCCCTTCAGCTATATGACGCCTTAAACAGCTATGCCCTGGGAATGGATTAAACGGTGACAGAATTCATTTCTTTTAACATATAACATTGTGTTTTGTGAGCAGAGTGTGGCGAGAGTCTGCAGGATAGCTCTGGAAATTTCTCTTCTCCTGGATTCCCTAATGGATATGCTGCATACACACACTGTGTATGGAGTATCTCTGTTACACCTGGAGAAAAGGTAAAACACACAGACACAAGTGTCAGATGAGGCAGCATTTAGAGAATTACTGATATAGCTATCTTCTGATTCACCTCCTATCTCACTAATAGGCAACATTCCATTACAATTAACAACACAAATCTCTTGTTAATCCAGGTTTATACTGTACACTTTTCAGCCTGATTTTGCTGTTGCTTATCATAAAATCACACATTGTAAAAGAATTCTTTGGCCATGAGATTGGGTCTCATGTATGAATGTATAATGTGACATGTTTACCAGTGGACAATTTTGTACCATTGTGACCAAAGAAGGCAACAACAAAGATCTTGCAGTGTCAGAAAATTTTTATTAAAATCTCAGAGTGTCACTGCTGCTACGATACTCATCCAAAAAGCCACTAATAAGAAGTTCAGTACATGCTAAAGTAAGACAGTGGTGATAGTGAAATGTAAACAAATCATGCTAATGGACAGAAAGAAATCCTTATTACATCAGCTCAATTTGATGAATGTTTATTTGATTTTGTACACGAGCCTGAATCATGCTGATTGATGACATAAGCAGAACGTAGTAAGGTCTATTGGTACATGATCATAAAACCTTGGACAGTTTTGCACAGTTTCTTATAGAATTTGGCCATTATTGAGCTCATGTCTTACAGTGTAACAAGTAATAATTTTGAAAGACAGCTTATTCAAGGTTTCCCTCAGGGCTGTCTTGGCCATTATATAGAGACCAACATTTTGACCAAAAATGAAATGCAAATGTCAGTCAAGACACACTGTAAGAGATGATTTCAATAAAATCTTGGCCCAATTCTGTAAGAGCCTGTGCAATAACATGTGTTCTCCATGTGTGTGAATTCTAGCCTATAGTTTAGCATTGTGAAAACTGTCTGCTGGTGCTGTTTTTACAGTTTCAGTAAGTAGCAATTGCTGGTTGCAAAAGAACTGCTCAATAAAAGGCTGTCACTTTCTGCTATTAATCTCTAAATTGCTATTAATCTCTCCATTTTTAATCCCCATTGTGTGTGGCTGTCTGTATTAGATCATCCTTAACTTCACCTCTATGGAGCTCTACCAAAGTCATCTTTGCTGGTATGATTATGTGGAGGTGCGAGATGGATACTGGAGGAAATCTCCTTTAATAGGTATTTCACCTTACAGTAATCTTCGCAGCTGATTCTTATTACGGATTACATTACTTAAAACTGTGACAAATTAGGTAACACACATAACACATACAACCCTAACATGCGTACAAAATTTGACGAGGCACTGGACCAACAAGGGCCTCGTTTAAGTTAAATGTGATCAGCTATTATCAAACTTGATCATGTCATATTATCACTATCATTTGTTTTCACTTCTTCAGCTCAACATACTGCATAGCATTAACTCCTGTTTGTAATTTCACAATATAAAAGTCAGGCTAATTTTAGATTACTTGCATACTTAACTAGCTTATTAATATCAGATTAAGTGCTAGTGCTCTAGAGGTAGCATTAACATTAGCATTAACCCTTCTGAGATGCACATCAGATATTGAGTCAGTAGGGATACTCAGTAATAACAAATAATTGCAGGTCTTGGTTTGGAGTGTAAAATGCTTATATCTGTGTTTTTGGATTCAGGCCGTTTTTGTGGAGATCAGGTTCCAGAGTCTCTCGTTTCCACTAACAGTCGTTTGTGGATTGAGTTTCGCAGCAGCAGTAACTGGGTCGGAAAAGGATTCTCCGCCATGTATGAAGGTACATTTAAAGATTGATTCCTGGAGCAATGAGGTTAATGTAGCTTACAAGTAAGTCTAACCAAGTGCATTTCACACACTTGCTCAGTACTTCATTAAACATAATCTATGTAGAGCATATAACCTGGTTAGACTCACAGAGGAGGATGAAAGACCACCTTCATTACTAATTCTGAATATTATGAATATTTAGCAATGCCTTATGATCTGGTAAATGCCCCATGCAAAATCTAATCCTTTATAAAAGACATTTTTGAAACCATGCTGGACCACTCCATTATTACTTACATAGACGATATTCTTATTACTCTAAGTCATTCTTGGAAGATATTAGACATGTCAGAACAGTGCTGAAGAGACTCTTAGATAATAGCTTTTTGTGAATACTGAAAAATGTGACTTTCATAAGCAATCTCATTTCTCCAAATTGCATTTACCTCATTTGGCTAACACTTACCTAAAGCTACTTATAATTGAGACAGGAAACTAAGCAGCTGGCAGCTTACTGATGCTGGCATTTGATATTACAACCTTCCAATCAGTAGCCCAATGCCTTAACCACCGCCCTGCAGTGGTAGCTGCATTACACCTGCATTGTATATGCCATACGCTGCCATACACCATATGCTTCATCACACTGACAACTTTAGGCTTTAGGAACCCTAGGCCTCCCATATTCCCTTGAGTTCCAAGTGCATGGTAATCCAGTTCCCAGAATCCTTTGCTCGCTATCATGGCCACATCTCTGATTTCCACCAGTTACAACTGTTGAAGTTCACCAGCCGTCTGATTAGACTCATCTGCTTCTCATTTTGCCTTTGTATAAGGACATCTCAGTCTCTTTCATTCAGTTTCTCTCATAGCCTTCAATTCTACACATTTATCCCTTGTTCTCTGGTTTGTACAGATTTGTTTAGGGAACAATGTGTACATTTCATTTACATATTATTATTTGCAGCAATGTGTGGTGGGGAAATGGAAACTGACAGCGGACAGATTCAGTCACCTAACTACCCTGACGACTATCAGCCCAGTAAAGTTTGTGTGTGGAAGGTGACAGTGACTGAAGGGTTTCACGTGGCACTTTGCTTCCAGGCATTTGAAGTGAGAAAAGTATCTATAAAATATTTATAACTCTGTAAATAATTGCTGCTTTACACACTGTAACTGAGTTATGTGACCTTTTATGCCATGGTGATGTAAGATTGAAATATCAGTCCAAAAATATAAACATATTTTCTTCCTATTGTCCCTCTTTGACTGAGAAGAAAATTGTACAGTCATGTCTGAAAGTCTGACTGCACACTAATGCAACATGAGGCAGTTTTATTACATTTTATATGTTTGATAACTGGTAGTGCACTCCAATTTGTGGACTCAAATTGTTATTTTATTTCTGTTGCTCAGTTGGAGAGACATGACAGGTGTGCATATGATTACGTGGAGGTGCGTGATGGTAGCTCGGAGAGTGACCCACTCCTTGGACGATTCTGTGGCACCCAAAATCCCCAAGACGTCAAAAGCAGCTCCAACCAACTCTGGATGAAGTTTGTCTCAGATGGTTCTGTTAATAGAGGTGGATTTGCTGCAAACTTCTTTAAAGGTACATTTGATTTTAAAATGGTTATATTAAATGCCTACAGTTGGTCTTAAATAGTTTAACAATATCTAGGGGACAAAGCACCAGAAATGTTCAGGGTCCCTATTGTTTTTGCAATGGTTCACTATTATTCCTACTCTTCTTTATGATTATTCTTCATCCTACCTTCTATGAATTGTTAAATACACCTGACTCTTGGTAGATTTCTTGGAATAATTTATGCATAGAGACTATCCAGACACTGTTTATGTATATATTTGGGGTTTTTTTTCTGTTTGCTGGTTGGTTGGTTCAGTTTACCTAGAGCCTTGCTTACACCCAAGGTGTATAAGTGTATATAAGTGTATAAGGTTTATATGGCCAAAAGTCTGTGGGCACTTGACCATCACATCCATATGTGAATTATGAACATCCCATTCCAGATGTAGTCTCAACTTTGCTATAATAATAACCTCCACTCTTCTGGGAAGGCTTTCCACTAGGTTTGAAATGTGGCAGTGGGGAATTGCCCATTCAGCCACAAGAGCATTAGTGAGGTCAGGCCAACCATGTCTTCATGGAGCTCGCTTGGTGCACAGGGGAATTATCATGCTGGAACAGGTTTGGGACCCTTAGTTCCAGTGAAAGGAAATCTTAGTGCTACAGCATACAAAGACATTCTATAGTTTGGGGAAGGAACACATATGGGTGTGATGGTCAGGTGTCCACATACTTTTGGCCATATAGTATACACAAAGTAACATAAAATACAGGAAAAACATAAGGAGTACAAAGAAAAGACTAGTATGTGTGAAAAGGAATGCTTTCAACTGAGATTTGAAAGAAGCAGTAGAAGCACATTTCAAAGTTTGGAGGTCATGAAACTAACTGACCTGCTACCCTTTGAAGAAAGCCTGGTGTGCAGTACAACAAGATGTCTGCTTCCAGAAGCTCAGAAAAATTGGCAGGAGCAAGACTGTGAAGTGCTTTGAAACTCAAAGAAGCTCTACAGCTCTACACTTCCAAAACTAAAGACATGAAGAAATAATCATGGCTATCCTGTCTGGACTAAATTCCCAAAATGTTACATGAAATGAACATTTTTGCTTAAGAGCCTTCATGGTCCACTATTTTGAATTTTTTAAGCACAATTTCTGTAATTGTTCTACACCTGCCCAATATCCACCAAATTGTTCCAAATTGTTCCAATTGTTGTGAAAGAAATTTTATTTTGATTAATTGCTTGTCATTGCACAAGAAACAGTGGGTGACATCAAAAATGTCAAATTCCCTTGAAGTTGAATCTTTATAAAAATGTACAATTACACTAAGAATTTACCATTTAACAATTGTAATAGGTACAGTGCTCATGAAAATATGTATATTCTTAATTACATAGGCATATTTCCTTTGCCGCAATTAAATTAAAAAGACAAAATTTACGTCATGTAAATATGTGTGACAATAAGTTAAGAACAATCAAATTATACTTTATTGGAAGTGAAAGATGTTATACAAGAAAAGTTACATAATTATAACAAAGGTAATCATAAGCAAATTTAAATTACTAAACCAGAACTGGGTTAAGGTCAACTACTATGCAAAATTTTTCTGGCAATTCACGCAAAAGCAGTCTTGTTCAGATAATTATACGTTGTTTTTAATCATGTATGTTGACATTTTCTCTGTAGAGGTGGATGAATGTTCCAGGCCTGATAAAGGTCAGTGCATTCAGAGGTGTATTAATACGCTGGGTAGTTATCGATGTGCATGTGACCCCGGATACGAACTTGCCACCGACCAACGCAGCTGTGAGGGTGAGGGCATATAAATACAATACAAAACACACACACGCACAATTATTCATTCTCTGTGGATAAATTATTGTTGCTTATTGTTACTTATTGTGCTTGGAGCCACCAAAAATCCACTGTTTTACTGATATTTTAATTTCAGTGCAAGTGTATAATATGTTCTCGTCCTTACTGCTGTACTGTACAAGAGTTATATTTAGTGCAGAGTCTGGTTAGAGAAAAATACGTTGTATGTTGATGATTTTTCTTTCTGTGTGTGTGTGTGTGTGTGCATGTGTGTAGCAGCTGCGTGTGGAGGTTTCCTCACCGCATTAAATGGCTCTGTGTTCAGTCCTGGCTGGCCTCATGAATACCCGCCTAATAAACACTGTGTGTGGCAGCTCATCGCTCCTCAACACTACACCATCACACTGCTGTTCCACAGCTTCGACACAGAGGGCAACGACGTCAGTGTGTGTGTGTGTGTGTGTGTGTGTGTGCATAATTTATAAGTTTATAAAGCTTTACCAATTTTTAGCTTTAACACATGCTGTGTTCACACATGCAACATTCAACACTGCATTAGAATTGCTGTGATAATATTAATTTAATATATTAATATAATATATTAATATATTATCTATTTATTTATCTATCTGTATCTTTGTGGGTATTTGCCTTTTTGTCTTTATTTTTCATTATTTTATTATTTTATAAACTTTGAAGTAAAATGTGTCACCTTGCTTTCATGTGCTTCCTCTGGATGACTTTTAGGTGTGTAAATATGATTATGTGGAAGTTCGCAGTGACTCCAGGCTCCATGGGAGATTCTGCGGAGCTGCAACTCCAGAGCCAATCACCTCCGACTCCAACATCCTGCACGTGGAGTTTAAATCCGACAGCACTGTGTCCCGCAGGGGTTTCACAGCGACCTTCTTCTCCGGTGAGCTATCTATCTATCTATCTATCTATCTATCTATCTATCTATCTGTTGTTCTGTCAACTGTAGAATTATTGGCACCCTTCATGACAATATGCCAAAATGATTACCTGTGAGGTATATTTTAACCATTAAACATGGCTCTTGGATAGCCAATAATCATTCATTCATTCATCTTCAGTAGCCATTTTATCCTTGTCAGGGTGGTGTTGGATCCAAAGCCTAATCCAAGAACACTTCTAATGCATCTAACAAATCTAATATTTACAGTATCCTTCTTCTCTGGAAATTTTCTTGACTATCTATTGACAGACAGACAGACAGATAGATAGATAGATAGATAGATAGATAGATAGACAGACAGACAACAATGAGGAAAGAATGAATGTAATCATGTAAAATTGTATACTGGTAAATAAAACACTATGTTTTTCCCCTGGAGATGTGGATGAGTGCTCCCAGGAGAATGGCGGGTGCCAGCACGAGTGTGTGAACACATTTGGGAGTTACAGCTGTCAGTGTCACAGTGGATTCACCTTACACACCAACATGCATGACTGCAAGGAAGGTACGCTCTCACACATACATATCCCTTATACACTAGAGTGTGCATTTCTTCCTTCTCTACAACCCAGTGTACAACTCATTAAAGCAGCCTTTAAAACAGACAGCAGTTTAATACAATACAGTGTAGTCCAGCATGCTTAAGTAGTGTGCAAACAGTTTGCCTTTAAATGAAAAGAGTTTCCTTTCGGACGAGTTTCTGATTAACTGTATGTCTGATGTCTCCCAGTCAAGGAGGGTAGAACTAACACAACAAAAATAAATGAAATGAAAGAGATGCTGTGGCAGTGAAACATGATGATGTTAAATTATAGCGCTTTGTGAATAGGTCACTGATTGTGGAATGATTGCGTAAATCATAGTGGGAACTGTTGCCTGCATGGTCATTATTTAAACCACACACACACACACATTTCCGTACAGAGTAGCTCTGTCAGACATAAAATGGGTAATTGGCACACTGTTCTCTATTAGCTCTCCTGGAATAATGCAGTGTGTGTCCACTGTCCTATTAAACTCCAATTTCAAGCCAACTGTGATTATATAACCATAATTTGCAAATGACATATATGCCTCTATAGATTTAAAGAACTCTGCAAGATTAAGTGTCATAATTGTTTTAATGTAAATTGTTCGTTTGTTGTAATTGTTTTAATGCAATGTATGTATATATATGTGTGTGTGTGTGTGTGTGTGTGTGTGTAGGTATATATG